>JAPSGF010000033.1:570738-694454 GCA_035772895.1 Perdix hodgsoniae
TATTATTATTATTATTATTATTATTATTATTATTATTATTATTATTATTATTATTATTATTATTATTATTATTATTATTCACTTCTTTCATGCACGCTGACCCAGACCTTTCCACAATTGGATTTTGTTGCAGACAGATGTACTAACAAACACACCTCAGCTTTTTCTTTCTATCTTATTCCCTTCTTATGCAAACATGAGCTGATGCATCTGATCCACAGTATATAGACTGCAAGACAGAAGCTGCAAATATGTGAATTTCAAAGTGAGGTTTTACAGTCTTCTTTTTCAGCTGTGAACGTTCTGTATGTTTAGAGGTGCCCAAGCCCCAGTTCTATGTTCTGAGCTGATAACTGTGCAGCTGTTGCCTGCTGAAGGTCTCTTTTGCCAAAGAGCAGAGCCTGTCCCTTTCTAACTTCACATTTCCATGCTTACATCATAGCCCAACTTTTTCTAGGTCAGTTGATAACATCAGCATCAGTAGGCTTTTCAGTGCAATCAGCTTTACAGCAGAACTTATTTAAAATCATCAAAATTATCCCTTTGCTGCTGTTATGCCACTTTCTAATCCTACTTATGAGTCTAGGATAATCAAAAGTACCTATATAAAGGCATTGTGTATTTGTTGCTCTTAGGCCAGACTACAGATAATGCTTTAAAATAAAATAAATAATGGCTGCACTGATTTACCTTTAAAAAAAAAAAAAGTTTAAGAATCATATCAGGTCAAAATGTAGAAATGTAGAACACATTTACATTTTTAGTTTCAGATCATTTGATTTCATATTACTATAAAATTAGTACAAAAAGAGATGGGTTGTAGAACTTAACACAGAACTATAAACTTTTACAACTTCTTATCTAATTATATAACATAACTGAAGTGTTCAATAGCTCTAGTTTAGCCTACTACGTGAAAGAAGTGACTGTTTACTCAGTAAACATCTTTCTACAGCACTGAATGAAGAGTGAATGAATCTAGAAAATAACCATTAATGACAGTTTGAGACTAGACTAAATGAACAAACAAAATACTTATATTTCCTAAAGTAAATTCTTAATCAAAAAGAAAATGAAATTGATTCAAACATTAACCAAATAAACAGAAGGAAATCAAAGACTCTACGGTACAACTTCATTGAAGCTATACTTTCAGAAATCCACTTACTTTTATGTCTTTTCTTTGCACTTCCAGATATAGAAAACATGGAAAATAGGTGTACTACCTAACACAGTGGTGTTCAGCATTCCTTGTTCTATTGACTTCTAATGCTTCCTTCTGAAATGGATCTGAAGATCCCCTCTCAGCAAATATACAAATATTCACAACAGACTGAACTTTCCTCATTTCCTTGAAATAGTTCTGTGACCTCTGGTTAAACACCATTGCTATGCTAAGGCTTCAAAGAGCAAGCAGTATAAACTGGATGATAATTCTAACTAAAGATTTGTGACAGTGTGTGCTACATTAAAAAGATAAATAAATTGTTAAATATTACACAATAAGGCATTTATTTAATTCTTCCCTAGTTAAAATTGACAATATCTCAATTGACAGATGTTGACATACAAACAAAAGAAAATTAAATGCTATCATAACTTCAAGTACACGTTTTCTCCTGCAGAATATTTAAGTTTTCTGGGGGTAGTAGTATTTCTAAAAGAAAGATGATCTTTACTTTCACTGGTGAAGTGATGATGAAGAAACAGGAAGTATTCTTTTGGGTTGGTATTACCTCCAAATCCCCAGTGGACAGGCTTATTAATCTTACTGGGAGACACATCATGTGGAAAGAGTTGCTAACATCTTGTTCAGACCAATTATAAACATTTGAAGAACTTAGGCAGATGATTTCAAGGTACCACCAGTACGGAAGAAGTAAGAAAGTAATGTAAGACCATGTAAAAGAGAAGTGAAGAGAGAAAAGCAGGATGCAACCTAGGCTCAAATAAAAACAGTATTTTGTCGAAGAACAATACAAAGTGCCATTATGTATCCCATTTAGTACAAAACAAGAGCAAATTATTAGGCAGCCAACCATTCTCTGACCAGTTGGAACACCCAGCTCTGAAACTTCCTTCTTGATGGCATTACAGACAAAAGTTCAAAATTTCTTAATGTCCCTATCTACAAATGCACACATATATGTGCATGGACATGCAGAGAGAATACTTTGTGGATGCTGTTACATTCTACCCTAAAGTGCTCCCCTTTAAGTGGAGGTACTAGAGAACAATGAAGCCACCATGAAAACGTAATCTGTTTGCTGTCTCTCTCACCGGTGCATGATTTGCTTCCAACACTGCTGCTACAAAAGTTAGTGAAAGCAACTATAATAGTTTTTCAAGGTATATATATATTTTTTTCCAGCTAAAGATAGACTACAAAATGGAAGCAGTGAAAATCAGCACATAGGCAGCCTCAAGGCATTATATTTCAGCAGGGCTGAGACGAATCCAGTCAAAGAAATGGTATTTTACTGTATAACAGTAAAGTCTTTGCAAATCCAACAAGATGAAGTCTGAAATGTGTTCTTTGGCATCAGAACAACCTAAAGGAGCTGCCACAGTTTATAGGGTTTCCTATAGATGAGGTCATATGTACTTTACTTATTTATTACTTTTACTGTGTTGCTGCCAAGTACTAAAAAGTAGTATTTTCATGGTTTCTACATAAGCTATGTTGCTGTAGAATCTAAAACATGCCTGATGATACAGCTCTCCTCTGCTTTCTACTCAAGAAAACAGTCAGCTTTGTGATGGTGTACTCTTTTGATCTGCCAAAGATGCTTTTGAAAAAATAACAACTTCAGAGCATTTCAAAGACTTTCTGAAAATGCTTTTGAAATCTGAAATACAAAGATTTCAGGAAAAATCTCATGATTCGGGCAATTTTTATACATCAGACTTTCCATTTCTTCACATAGGAAATGATAAAGTACTTCCAACTTGGAGAAAAGAGGGAATAAATGAAATCTCAACACAGCAGCTACCTAAACATGACCCAGACAGACTTCATCTAAAGACCAGCTGGGTAGTTCATCTTAAAGCCTTTGTCCTGTCTTCCAAGCCTGAAGATACTGTCAGATAATTCAATTGTTCTTTAGGGATGTTAGGAGCAACTGAACTGGATTACTAGCTCAGCTCACACTTAAAAACATCCAATCAAAACATAGTAAAACAAAACAAACTCTTCAAAATATTTCAGTTGAAGTTTTTCCTCATGCTTTACTGGAGCTCTTATGGGATTCTCAGTTCCTACCACAACCTAACCCATTTTCACATGATCTTAGATAACGAGAATGCCCCAGCTAGGCAAGAAGATCTTAAATAGTGTCCCAAATTATGTATCACAACTAGCATTGCTATACTGGAAGGAATACCAAAAAGCTGGGAAGAAAAAAATAAGTGGTGAGAGATAAAATTAAAATAAATTAAACTAATGATCCAAAAAGAAAAAAAGAGAGAGAAAAGAGAAAAGAGAGAAAAGAGAAAAAGAAACTGTGTTAACTGTCTTTCTTTTCAATTTCTTGCTTCCATGTGGAAGAAGAGGATTTTCTTGTTTCAGCTGCTAGCAGCCAGCTGTCCACATCACAAACCACACCAATACAGCTGCCACTAATTGGCACCCTTGGCAATCACAGCAAACAAGTTGTGGATTGAACGGCTTGTTGATTTTGCAAAATGAACTGACCTCTCTCTCACCCCAAGGAAGTGTCCTATAGGTCAGGGTAGCAGCACAGGGTAGACTGGCTTGCTCAGCTGTTCCCTCTGTCCTGCATGTTGTCAGGACTTCATCACAAAGCACATTTGCCTTCAGCCACTTCTCTGTGAAAGGTGGATTCTCCCTGCCTGTCACTGGGATTCAATGCAGTATCTGGGCATGATCCAGGCTGCAACTCATTGGCAGCTTTGGCATATTTTGTAGAGCAGCAAAACATTTGATCTGGATACCTCACTGAAACATAACTTTTTGCATTACCTTGCATTATACAGGCAGTTTTCCACTACTGTACGAGAGCTCTCCTCTGAGAAAAAGTCTCAATCACTTCTATTAAATAAATTGCTCCTACTCTCTCACAGTTACATGACACAGAACACTTCCACAGCCAAGGTAACACTCTATTTTTGGATATTTTACAATTAGATGTAGCCCAGTAAATTCTGAGGATGTGTTTATACTACAACTAGCTGTAATTTTATCTAGGAACAAGCTAATGATTATTTCTTATTATTATAGTAGAAGAATGCTTTAAAACATTATTTTTGTTTTTGTTGACAACCAAATATACTTCTATTCTTTTGATCATATACTTGGTGCTAAAGAAACACTGCCAACAGCTTTGGGGAAAGCTTCAGAGACATCATTAAATCATAAAGAGATAAAATAAAACAATTATGTGATGTACTTTCAGACAAGAGGATGGTGATTTTATTTCTGACCTATTTACGATCTGCAGAGCAAAAACTCTACAGCAGATTATGTCTATGCAATATTAAACACACTCAGTAGCCTTCCTGAATTTCAAGACCAACTGTTCTGTTTCTTTCAAATGATGCCATTAGTGCATTCACGAAGGTAAACCACTCTCACTTGAGAGTGGTTCAACACAAATGACACTGAGGATGACAAGGGACTAGCATCAGTGATTTGACCCAATGAATATCCCACAGGCAAATCCAGCGTCCAGCAGAGACAAAATTAAGACACAATAAAAGAAAATGTCCAAAGAACCGGATGGCACAGCTGTAAAAATATGTTCCAGACACCAGCACTTGGATTTTGCTGCCACCAGCTGCCACTTCATGGGTGGTCTAAGTGCTGGCCCTGGAACCATCAGAGTGTAAGAAATTATTCTTTTACATCATTGTCTCAAAGCTTGCTCATGACACAGATGAACAAGTCCAAGCAAGTCCTGGGCAAGGGTTGCAAACTCCTTTGTCTGAGGGACACAGATGGACAAGGCCAGAGGCAAGGAGAGAGAGAGAGATAAACTGCAGATTAATGTCCAGGAAGCAGTCTTTTGTGTGGGTTTATCTTGAGGAAGATGGCCATCTCAGGAGGTGCTCCACATGACTTTTACCCAAGAGCCCAGGAATGCCACACTGGCAGAAGAAGAATAAAAAGGGGGACCTACAACCACAAGGTTAGGTTTTCTGGCAACAGATTCCTCATGAAGAAGAGGTTTCTTCCATGAGAAGCCTCACAACCTGCCTCTCTCCCTCCTGGACTTGCTCTGTGCTCTACCAGCATACTGAAGAACAAAGGTGTCTGCCATCAGATTCCTCACTACGGAATTCCTTCATGCTGATGGACTGATGGGCCTGCTACCTGAGTCCTGCTGCTTCCTCTCAGCTTGAATCTGTGACTTCTTCCTGCTACCTGCTTGCTGCCCAAGGCCAGCCACTCTGCTGCTGCTCTCCCCCTGCTGCTTTTGCCTTGGACCTTTGAAACATCGTGCAACGGGACCGCTGCTGGATCCTGGTGGTGACTATCCCTGCTTCACGCAATTCTTGCTTCTTTCCTATCTTTTCTATCGCCCTCCTTCCCTTCCCCGTCACCCTAATTCATAATAACTGCCGTCCTTCCCTTCCCTGTCTCCCTTATTAGGATTTATAATAAACTGGTCAGATCAACATTTGAACCATTGTTTCTTAATCTCACGCCAGGTATGTTATATTAAAAGAACCTCCTCTCCCTCCTATAAATTGGAGTGAGACACAGAGGCAGAGGTCAAATATTAGCACCTCTGCCACTCAATAGAGCGGTGCCAAATTGAGCACACAGTGACACATTTTGATGCATAGAACGCTGTCTGATTTCTTAACATCAAATATATGAACTCAACTGCTCGCTTCCAAGCCCAAGATCTTGTTGTAAAATAAACCTCTGCATTTTCAAAAACAAGTACTACTCAGAAACAGAAAACAAAACAAAGCAAAAAAGCCTACACTTTACTTAAGGTATTGCACGTGCATTCAAAGAAGGAAGTTGCATCTTGTAGTTTCTTAAATAAACCGCAATACTGTATTGGTTTTGCCTGGCAGTACCCAGGCATCTGCAAGGAAGTAAGTTACTGATGTTCAGTTTTGTCTCACCACCTCCAGTTATCCCCTCCATCATACTCCAGAACTTACTGGCATCTTTCCTTAAGTACAAGAAAAAAGACCAAATGAGATAACAGTAAACAGTGGAAATATACACTGAAGATGTTTAGAATCTGAGAAATGTTTCCAATAAATGTTGAAAAAAATTAATACATAAACAGAAAAATACTGTTTCAATCATTAGGTCATGTTCTGCAAGTTTCAATGATCCTAAATTAAAATTAACTATAATTTGACATATTGAGTCATTATTGTACTGCTTCACAGGAATTTTGCCCCCCAGAGAAAAAAAAGTAATAATCTCTCAGCAGAAATTAAAAATTCAGCAGCAACTACAGTGGCTACTGGTCTGGAGATCTCAGCATACTCTCACTATAATATTTCTTTATTTAACTTTTAAGTTAAGTTTTGTCTACTGAAACTGCACCCCATTTAAAATCAAACTGAAAAGAAGATTATGCCATGTGGAGTCATCTAATAAACTTGAAAAGTCTTCAGTCCTGTGCTGAAGACTGGATTATGTGCCACTTTTAGCGTATCTCTTCACTCCATTATAATCATTTAGTCGGGAAATTTGATGAACACTTTGGTGGATTCTGTCTTTTCAGCTAAATACTCTTTTTTTTTTTTTTTAATGTAGGCATTATTAATCTCCTGTTCTGGACAACTATGGGTGAAAATACATATATTGAAAATCTAGTGTGACCTCTAATGGGGGAAAGAAGCAAAAGTTCAAGGCAGGTTTGGTTTGTGCAACTGGACGATTGATGGAAGCAAGCAAGCCTCTTAATGCAGGGAAAAAAAAAAAAAAAAAGCTAAAACCAGTTCTTCACTAGAACTAGCAGAAAAAAAATTTATAAAGGACAGAACATTTTTAAAATCATATTCAGCAGACTAAGAACTAATGATCACATAGCTGAATTCTGTTCTGTGAATGATATTGTAGGTTTATAGCATAAAGGAGGCAACAAGGCTTGTACTGAATGGTACACACGTGCTTCATATCTTGAAGTTGTTTATTCTAATGCTTTTATGAGTTTGTGATGACAAGCTGTGAGAGCTGCTCTGAAAATAATGCCTCCTATTTTATTATGTTGGCCATGATATCACAGGTGGATGTTGGTGGTATGGCAGTAGAGGTTGAACCTTCCTGCCAATATTTCATTACATTTTGTTGCTGTGTGAAAGATGGCAGCAGAGGGACAGTTTGACAGAATGACAGCTGGCATGGATGTGCAGATGGAGCAAAGGTGTGTCACTGAATTCCCCCGCAAAAAGAAAATGGCACCCACTGACATACACTGACAGTAGCCGAATGTTTATGGAGACCAAACAGTGAATGTTAGCACAGTGAGGCAGCAGTGGTGCATTTCAGCAATGGCAATAGTGATGTTGAAGACAAGCCGCATTCTGGACGTTCATGCAGATGTTTATGAACACAGCATGCAGGCTGTTGTTCATGTTCACTACTGAAAACATAATGGCAGTGACTATGATGAAAAAGAGCAATCTGTAGCTGAGGACATGATCTATCAAATAATGTTATTGTGCTCTTTGTGTCAGCTGTAGTTTCCATGGAAATAAATAGGAGGCATTATTTCAGAGACAGATATGATACCAGCACTACTCTTCTTCCTTATAGATTATATTCAAGTATTATGAAAACATCTCTGCAATTTTGTCCTGTAACTTTCATTCCAGTGTAGAAAATGACCATAACACTCAAAAAAGTTGTTAAATTGACAGCCATAGAGACCAAAGACTCAAAAGTGGAGGAGACAGATGCTCTGAAAGTAATTTGCAAAAGCAACAGAATGTTACTGACTCACAAGCACAAACAAGTTATACTGGGCTTACAGATCTCAAGAACAACAGTGTATATTCCTGGGCTTTGCCTGTTAAACTTTAGAAGTTAATGACCTATTTTCATAAAGATGGCAAAGAAGGGCCATGACCACTCTGTAAGTGCCCACCCTTAAAGTGAGCAGTCTACAGGGAGTCTAACCTGCAAAGGTTTCCCACCCAGAGAAGTTGATGTTCAAACACCAGCATAATTATAGATTTTTGGCTGCAAATGCCAAGAAGGTGTTATTTTATTTAAAAACATTCTATGTTCATGTTGTCAGGAGAGGGCTGTAACAAAACAGCGTCTTTCATGATAAACACCAATTGGTTTATCTTGTCAAATGTTCATACTATTGCTCTATATTTCCAATCTCATTATCAAAAAAGAAACGTTGTGTTTTGATTTACAGATTAATAAAGTTACATAACTGGAATTAAGAAACAACAGCAGTAAATGGTGCTGGTGCTGTGCAAAAAGCTAATTAAAAAAAAACCAAAAAACATTAAATTAATTAAAAGGAGAATAGAATATGTGTTCCTGGAATTATAATTCCTGAAGTATTAAGATTTTCAGTACTTACAGAAAAGAAAACAAAAAAGAACTAAAGCAAACTCTTGGGCAGTAGCATCTGATAAACGTATCTGGTTAACCTGCCTTCTTCAACTAGAGAGAAATCTTTTCATGAGAAAGTTACAATTTTTGACACAGTTTTCTTAGTATCTAGACTTCATTTAACCAGCGAGCTCTTTCCCATATTACTGAAGAATCGCTATGGTGTTATGTAATCTCTGATAATAAACTTTTCTATTCTTGCATCCTATGGAGGAAAAGGAGGGAATCAGAAAGTACTTGCTCATTGAAGCCAAACGCTGCTGCCTTTTGAGTAACTCAAGACAGTTCTTTTTGAACTGTTAGAAACTAATGTTCATCTAGAACCTTCCAACTCCAAATGATGGGGATGCTTCACTCTAGGAGCAACTATGCCAAGTCTGTATCATTTCTTTGCCATGCTAATAAAATTATTTTCCTTACACAATTCCTGTACTTCAAGCAAGTTGTCCCCACATGAGGCAGACAGCTTCAAAGGGAGTTCTTCTGGAACCTTCTGCTCTGCAAGCATTTAAGGGCATTCTTCTTCTAATGTAATCCTTTTTCATAGATGGGTTTAGGTTGAAAGGTACCTTACAGATCATCTAGTTCCAACTTCCCTGCCATGGGCAGTGCTGCCACTCATCCGCTCAGGCTGCCCAGGGCCCCATCCCCATCCAACATGGTCTTGAGAGCCTTCAGGGAAGGGGCAGCCACAATTCTCTGGGCAGCCTGTGCCATGCCATGCTCTGAGTAAAGAATTTCTTCCTTACATCTAATCTAAATCTTCCTTCTTCAGTAAAAAGCCATTCCCCCTTGTCCTGCCACTGGCACATCATGTAAAATGTTGGTCCCCTTCCTGCTTGTAAACTCCCCTCAGGTACTGGAAGGCTGCAGTGAGGTCCCCCCAGAGACCACTACTGTGGTTGCTACAGGCTAGGCATACTTACCTTTGGAGAATTAAGCACTAGTAAGCCACTCAACAGGACTTCTCTTCCATTTCTCTTCATATCTTTTTGTACCATATAATACCATTAAAATCACCTACCAAGTAGAATATACAAAGCTCAAGCTATAAAACTAGCTGTTTTTTGGCTTTGTGTTAAACAAACATTAGGTTTTAAGCTTCTCATGATTCATTACAAGCTTCATGATTTCTTTGGGCATTCAAGATCATAACAGAAATATGGTTAGAAGGGGAAGGAAGCATCCTTCATTTCAACCACTTGAAATGTTGGAAAAATAGACACACAAAACCACATAGTCCTGACAAAATGAAAATAATTTTTAAAACTTTGTTTATTTTGCTTGCTTAGAGCAGAACTGCAACACCGTTGCTTCAATTCTTAATGTCATTAAATTCTTAGTTATTACATTAACTTGTAGAAATCCACAGAAGCCCTTCTGCTAACTTACATCTGCTCCATTCTGATCAAAAGAAAATATAGTTGCTCTCCCAGTTTTCCAGTCCTAACATCTCCTTGGAGACCCTGCTATTTTGAAGATCTGGCCTCAGCCAGCTGCTAGTGCTGTACACCCACAGAGAAAATAAGCAGGGAAAGGAAAAAAGGTGGAACAGGAGCAGAGGAAAAGGAGGTTATCTCCTTTGTACCTTTTCCCTCCAGGAAAGTAATTTTCCTCTTGTCCTTCATTCCGATTCCAGAACACTAGGGATGCAGCTGATCTACCTTTCTACTGCTAAAAGTATGAAATGATTACAGAAGTGTGCCTGAAACAAA
The DNA here is from genome assembly GCA_035772895.1 of Perdix hodgsoniae. Taxonomy (NCBI): domain Eukaryota; kingdom Metazoa; phylum Chordata; class Aves; order Galliformes; family Phasianidae; genus Perdix; species Perdix hodgsoniae. Next base: position 581,020 of record JAPSGF010000033.1, read on the forward strand.
CCATGATGAATTACCTTTTTGTCAAAAAGGCTTAAAATATCCAGAACCAATATCTTCTTTTACAATGAAGGATAAATAAATAAATAAATGCAGAAATCATCATTCCATTGTCATCCCCCCCCCCCCCCCTTCCCTTTATGAAAGACCCTGGCAAACAAGATATATTGTCATGGTTTGTCTCTGATAATCAGCAGCTGGTGATTAAAAAACCTTATTGCTTTAAACTTTCTTGCCTGTAAAGAATGACAACTTTCATACCAAACCACTTAAAACCTGAGACAATCAGGGAAAGCTTTTAATAGGCAGTCAAGTAAATGAACAAGCAATAACGGAAAATGAACATTTGTACAAACATACAAGAAAATAAAACAGATTTAATCTTTAAACTAGTGTTTAACTTGAGGTTCCTGTTGTCACAGTCATCTACTACTGTGCTGGTTTTTCACACTATTTCTGACTGACTCACACTTATACCCCACAGATATTTGCTGGTACAGGAAAACAAGAAAGAAACAAAGCAAACAACAAAATCATCCTTAAGCAGTCTCCAGGCATGGGCTACTTTTCTCTAAGAAGAGAAAGCGGCTGTCTCTCAAGGCTGAGAAGCACAACCATCTGCTCAGGTTGTAAGTGACGAGTGAACAGAGCTCAGCAGTTGGCAACCATACGGTTATTTAACTCTGCCTTAACCACCAGCAGGAGACCCAGCACACTACAAAGGTTCAAAGGTGATAGGAAGACTAACACCTGGACAAGGCAGTCAGCTGGAAACATTTCAACTTAAGAAGGGTGGAAAATGGAGGATTTGGGAACTGCGTATCTCTGAAGGGGGAAACTGCATTTGAGCAACCTCCTCCCACCTTACTCCATTTCCCTTTTTCTTTTGGCCGTCATTCACTTCAGTAAGAGCGGGAGGCCCAAGGAACACAGCACAAAGGGAAAAAAGAGATCACATAGCAGCCAGGGGCAGATCAAATGAGTGCTTACCAGGGGACCTTGATTAGAAAAGCTGCCTGAAGACCTGACCCAGATGACCTCTGCAGGATAGGTCAGCTGGCAGGTACACATTAAGGTGATGAATGCACATGGAACTTGCCTGCCATGAAAATGCTCCCAAAACAGTCCTTTGAGAAAGGTCAAAAATTTAACTCTTATGCAGCTCCCATTATTAAGTAGATATTGTTTTTTTTTTTCCATCAGTTACTAGTATATGCCTCCCAAGCCAGGTGTGGACTACAGGCAGTCCTAAACCAAGTTATTTGCTGAACCACGTACACCTCTAACTGTTCTATTAATAAATCAGACAATGAAGAAATATCCCTGTCTCAAAGAAGGAAGGAGAAGCACATAAGAGAATGTCAGAAAATGTATCCTCTTCTTCCATCAGGCTGATAAAGCAGTCTAAAAACTACTTTTTAATTTTATGTTAAAATGGCGATAAGAATATTTAGTTTGATTTAAACCTTAATGAAATGTGACCAGGAAAAAAAAAAAAAAAAAAAGGTGAGTTTAAAAACAACAACAAAATAAAACAAACAAGCAAAACAACAGAAAACCCAACTGTTGTAATACTTCAAACAGAATATTATTCATCCAAAATTATCTGACTAGATTTAATGGACAATCAAATCATCTCCAGAGACCTTAATGGAGAACTTACTTGATTCACATTAAACTGTTTTTCTAAAGTATTTTGATGATCAGCTGCGTAATGCTGTGTAATGTGTCTGATGTATTTCTCAATCCACAAAATGTGCATAATTGTTCCTTTTGCTGCTTTATTTAGACATCATATCATTCTTTAGAAGTGATATGGTCTTATTTCTCAGTATGTTGAGTCTGGCCTCAGTGGACTTCATTTTGTACCCAAAATGCTCTGTATTTATCTCTTTAAGTATATGATGGAGGAAATATCATCTCTGTCAGTTAACTGCGTAGACTTGGCTCAAACACCTTATCATGTGCTATATTAAACTCAGTAGAATTTATGCTCAGCCCCGATTCAAATCAAATAGGCACTGCAAAATAATCTAGCTTAACTGAGGGAGTATTAATGAACACTGAACCATAACTTCACTTACTATGTTTTATTAAGCCTTTACTCTTTCTACCAAGACTGTCAGCGAAAGTGCCATCATCTACCAGTTGCACTAACAGGGGTCTGAGGAACTCTGCTAAGTCTACTTATTCTCCTCGGTCACCTGAAAGTCATTCTGTCCCAGGGAAGAATACATGCAGATCTGGCACGTCTAAGAACAGGAAAAGATTAATTAATTGCTCAACTTAATTAAGCAATTCTGCCTCTTAAGGAATTGGTGTTCATTTCTTAGACAAGATCTTGGTTTTTTTCACTGGTGGCAAGCTAATGAGAAATAGCATTAACAAGATGAATGAAATTTCCAACAAATATTGAAATAGAAGACATCTAAATTACATCAGTACCATGTATCCACAGAGTCTCCAATTCTCCAGATAAGACAATGTCTAGGATTCTAAATCCTGACTTGGTGGTGAACAGAATCTTCGGGGAATTTTCTCCCCTTTGGACTGAAGTGGTCAAGGGAATATTTGACTAGATCTCCCTCTGGGATATATACTTTTAAAATGCTCACATAAGCCATAGCATTTCCCCATTATTGTGTCTTACTCACTTTTCAAACAAGCATTTACAGAACACCACCACTAGCCTATACCTCGCAAAGGCTGCTGATCTAACAACTGAGTTGTGTTTGCTTATTACTTTGAAGAGCTAGTAATCATCAAATAGACACAGGTCTTCAGAGACTTAAGGTAAGTAAGTCAGTGTGTTAATTGTATGCTCAGGGAGTACACAAAAGAAATAGAAACTAGTAGTTTATTGCTTTCCCAAGTTTCTCAGGTAATTAGAACAGCTTCTGGAGATACGTGGCACTGTACCAGAATCTATCATCACAATGGGCTTCACTGTAAAATGCACAGAATTAATTTTTTAATGAAAATGCTCCAGTAAGTGTCAGAGCCAAATTTACCTGATAAATGTCACAGAGCAACGTCATTACTGGCTCATCAACACAGGGTGTTTAAAGCAGATGGTAGAGCAATGCATCTTCAGCACTACAGCCTGTTAATATCAGCCACCTCCCATAAAAAAATTAAAATTGGCCCCCTGTCAGTCAAACATGACAGTACTTTGGATTTCTCCCTCATGATATTCTTTAGCCTTGAGGCAGATATGACAGGCGCCTTATTAAATTCCAAAAATAAAATGTAGCACAAGAAGGCAGTGCATTCCAATGAGACAGCAGACTTGTTAAAATGCAACATGCATAAAACTTGCTTCATTTCATTTTAGCTATCATCAGTTTCATCTTTTAAAAGAAGCAAATAGCAACTTTAGAAATGTGGTGTTTGTTGTATGTAAGTTAAAACATGTCATGCCTTATATTTCCAAATGGCTAAGAGTCTTCATAGGCGTTGAACAGATATTTGGGTTATTTTTATGAAAATAAAAATGAGGATTTCTCTTTGCTATGTTACTCTTGAGTGCCTGTGCTCCATTAGTATTGAACTCAATCTTCAAAGAAAGCATGGAAGCTAGACATCCTGTTCTACAAGATCATCTCTATGTCAAGAGAATTTCTGCACAAACATGAGAACTGGTCTATACATAGCATGCTCTCCAACTATACAGCACAGGAAAAAAGAGCTTATCTCATTTAAAAAAAAAAATTGAGGTTGAATAAAAAGACTGTTGAGAAAGCACAGCTAAAACACTCTTTCATAAAGACACAAGTTATCATTTAATTTTCAAGTTTTACTTCACTGAATAATAAATACACATTAGGATATGTTTTAGGATTATCAAAGAGTATTAAGGCAGCTTCCATGCTTTAATTTAGACCTATAAATCATGTAGGTTGCTTGAAATTCCCTAATGTAAGGTGGAATCCTGGACAAGATCTGCATTTAACCATATAGTCTTACACCTATTCTTTGCACATGATGGCAAAGGATTGCTCCTACCATTTCACATACAGGTTATAATACTTAAATGCTCATAAACATATGAAAGAGGGGCAATTCCATAGCAAATTCAGCATTTTTTCAAGTAGCTCAATCATGCACTTGTTGAAATGTTTGTAGGATTCAGGTTGATGCTATATCTATCTTGTCCAGCCTCACTTGAGACATTTTGTTTCATTCCCTCCACTTATCAGAGATTGATACATTCCTCTGCAAATATCCACAGAAAGTTCATATACACCTAACTAAACTTCCCAAATCACTATTTACTGTATCTTAGTCTCTCAAAAGCGCCCAGAGAGCATGATATTCATACAAAAACCTAACTGTACAAATAAAGGCCTCTAATGAACACAGGGCACATTCTAGATCATGACTCACTTGATTTCTAAAGTCACATGAGGTTTAGGTGGTCAGGAATATATTGGCAAGAGTCTCCATCAATTCCCAGGCATTTGTATGTATTGTACAAACAGCTTCTTCATATCTGTGACATGCTATACTCCTTTTTTTTCTGCTGCTTTGTCTCACAGTCATTATCTCCTAAGGCTTTGTAAAATATATGCCAAAATCTTTCACTTTTGAAATAAAATGGGACTGATTTAAAACAAATGCTTTCATTTTGACAACACGTTTGCACAAACAAACTGTGTCAATGTTGATATGGCAATAACAGAGCAAGACAGCTCAGTTCTGCACTTCTCAGGAACTGCCCCTGAAATGTCAGCGATTGCAACTCCTGCCAACACGCTCTGTAAATGAAACAGCAATGGCTTCATCTTATTCAGTGCAAATCTTTTATGTCTGCTCACCATATTCAGTAGTTGGTTTCAACTGTTGACTGCACTCTCCTCTGAATCCTATTTTAGGAACTGCAACCAAAGTGTTACATGATGCATAGAATGACATTTTCAATTGCCAAAAGCATGCTATAAAAGCAAAACAGAGCAGGAGGAGGGGGAAAGGGAATCTATTCCCACAAGGCCTAACTGTTGTTATCTATCTGCCAAACAAATGACATTTTGCTACCACTTTGAAACATTTCTTCAGTTTCTTGTATGATGTTACTTTTTTCCTGAGGGAAATGCTACTTCTTCCAAATTGTTGAACCTGTGTATGTATAACACTGTGCAAGTCTGCACCAATTGCAAACCACAAGCCAATACATACCTCATCACTAATACATGCATCCACATATTATAGAATCACAGAATATTTTCAATGAAAAGGCTTTCTGGAGTCACCTGATCAAATTCCCTTCTGAAAGCAGATGAAAATTAAAGGCCAGAGAGATTTTGCTCACTATTCTTTCCAGATGGATTTTGACTACTTCCAGGATTAGAGGCTTCACCACCACTCTGGTCATCAGTTCCTGTGCCATAAATCCTTACTTTCATTGTGAAGAACTCTTTCCCTTATCTAGTTGAGGCATCCCTGGCTGCAACTCATGGCCATTGCCTCTAGCCCTTTTGCTTTGGAAGTGAAGTGCGGCTGCTTTCTCTGCAATCATACACTGGGAGAAGACAACAGTTAGATTTTCCCATTTGCCTTCCCAGGGATGTTCTCAAGGATGAGCAGTAGCACATGATAGCCATTTCCCTCACTATACTCTCACTGTGTAGCCTAGCATGTGCCTAGGCTTCATTGAAACAGAGCCTAGTACATATACATGCATGCATGCAATGGTGAAGCAAAAGTGTAGAAAAGATAATAATAATTAAAACAATAATATTTAAAATAGATCTTTTCACCTAAGTGAAACATCTCTATGGATTAATCCGTTGTATATGGAAGGGCTTTTCAAAGTGTGCTTATTACAAGATGTCCTGGTATGAAAGGAAGGATGCCTAGCAGTACACAGAAGCTTTAGCTTAAAAATATATAGTTAAAGCTGCATTCAGATCTGAGCAAGTAAGTGATCTAACTATACAGTTTCTTCCAGTCACTGTGCTCTTGCTCATCTATAAACATTTTTATTAGGACCAGAAAGAACCCTTAAATAAAAATACAGACTTTACTGTTCATTTTCTACATACACAAAACTGAATAATACCGCAGCTGTCTCACGAGGTGGAACAATAGTTTAAATAACTTACCCAGCTGATGAGGTCGAAGGACCATCTGCAAAGGAATTTAGGGGATCTCACTGATCAAAAATACTCCGTTTTGTTGGTATGTAGTACTGTAAGCTGAAAAGTCGCTTATAATTGCATTGCAACTATAATGAGTCTCAGAGTACCAAAGCAACATTGACTTGTCTGTTGGGAGCCATAATAATGCAAATTTCTTTGTACTCCATAAATCTTCTTTCAGGCTGTCCCTTGAAAAATCCCTCTGCCTTTCTGTTTTGCTACCTCAACACCTTAGTTTTCAGTGTGTTGAAAGATTTCTGTTTGTTTCTCGGAATTAAAGTGCCTGGTTTTAATTAGCTGTCACACTGGCATTGTCTTTGCATGCTTTTATGCTCTTGAATCACACTACGTGTGCTTTCTCTCCTTTTTTTCTTTTTTTAAAAATAGATAGTGATAAGTGGGATGGATTTATCTAATGGGAAAAAAAAGAAAGGCACAATTTTGACATAAATTGTCGCAGAAATCATTTGACATTCACCCATTTCAGAGGAAAAGGGCAAAAGCTAAAATCGTTAGACTCCTGTATACAGTGGTACAAGCAGAACATTTTAAATGTAAGGATACATTATTACTGAAGGAGTGAAATACTAATGAGATGCTGCATCAAAAGTGTGGAACTAGCAGTACTGAAAGCCTCTGACTGTACTCAGAACTACAATGACCAGAATCTGGAACAAAAAGATATGTGAGATGGGAGATCTTGATGGGGTTACAACAACATTAATAGGACAATATCATTCATACCCATGTTCATGCTCAGCAGATAGGGAGAGGTAGAACTTACAGTTTACAAAAAGAAGCACAAAGAGGGTGATTTATCCCCAAATCATGTCAAAACTCAGAATTAAAATTAAACCTTTTGTAAATGCTCTAGCACTTAGCTTCACAATCCTCATTCTTTTCTAAATGGATTCTCCAGCTATCCAACACTGTAGCAGCTAGCTGGATTGCCGCATCAGCAATCAACTACATTGCTAGTGAACACTGAAATCAGTGAGATCCTCACCTGCATTGTCATTCCCAGTGGGCACAAGGTGCCTCCAGTCCCTGTGGCACCCTAGTCATTGGTCAGTCTTCTTTGGTACTGAAAATACCATGGGGAACAAGGTCTCTCTGCACCTTTGAGCCACTATCTCCGGCCCTGGACTAAGCACATTCTAGCCATTCCTCTTGTTTCCAATAATGTGTAAGGCAAATGCCTGACAGAAATCTTACCCTTCCACTATTAAATACTGACCTAATTTTACATGAAAGATAAATTGTATCGAGATAGTCAAACACGCAAAAAAATTAAGAAACAAAAAGAGCCTATGCAACAGAATAGAGGCATGCAATAACTAGATTTAAAAATAAGGAATAAAAATTAAGGGATATAAAATATGCCACTCTCTTAAAATAGCAGTAAGATTTATAACCCAGCAACTCAGGGACATCAACACTAATCCAAACCCAGAGAAATGCAGAGCATCCATCTGCAATAAGACTATATTACTCTCCTGTTTCCCAGAAGCACCTAACATTAAACAAAACATTTGCTAATAACTTTTTTAGCTCTGAGAAAATACTGGCACTTTATCAATATTCATTCCTTTAATTCTACAGAGAAAAAATTTTGTTCTTTCATATTTAAGAAACACAGAAGTTAATGCCTTCACCAATCTTGGTTTTACCATTAAGAGTTGAAGAACAAAACTATAAGAAGCATTTAACTTAGTTTTTTAATTCCAAAACAATCTACCTGTTAATGGAATAAACACAATGTCATTTGTTCCCTATAGGATAACAAAACATGTTCAGTGTCAATATAAATTGAATTTTTACTATATTGTGTGCAAGCTGTCCACTAAAATTTGTAATAAATTCAGTATATTTAATCAATGGAATGAGGCTTTGTTGGCCAAGTACTCAAGTAGTCACCATAAAAACTGGAGATAGGAATAAAAAGATCACAAACATATAATTTAAAATATACTATGAATACCACATAGATCCTTTCAGCTTCCACACCACATCACCTCATGCTCTTCTTAGAAGAAACACTTTTAACTGACAAGATAACCCCTCCATATATGTGTTGTTCATTTCAAGCAAAGCTCTTAAGAAAAAAGAAGCACTTCCTATATAGTCAGACTTATCTACTATAAGGATTTTAGCCAAATATATGCTATGTTATCCTGCAGAAATTGTTCAAGCAGGAAGGATCTCACTAACAGCAAGCTATTATTAGGAGGTCCTTTTATGCATTACTCTTTATGATCCCATACTGCTTTCTCCTGGAATCCTAATTTCACATCATTTTATCAGCAACCCTAAGGGTTCCTGAGATGGTAACACTAACAGAGCCCCCAAGGATAGAGAGGGAATGAGAGGATCAGGTTTTATTTCAGCTGGCAACATTAGCTGTTGCTTCCCAATGAATTCTGACATGGTACCCAAATGAAGGATGAATGTTTTTCAAAGTAAGCACAGACAAGGCAATATTAAATATTTAATTTCCAGAGGCAAAGGGTGAAGTCCCAGAGCACTAGGAGAGCTAATTGACCTCAAGCTAGATAAGCTGATTTTAAGCAGTAAATACCCATGCAGAATTTACAGCAAATTCAAAGTTTTTATTAGGGTGAAGAAAAGTACTAAGAAATTGTATCCATGCGCAGATAGTTGAGATTATATGAAATTAACAAATATGAAAAGAGTCCCAATCTCCCTCTGGCACAGTCCTCCTTTAGTCTTCCAAGTCAGAGTGGATTAATGATTATCACTAAGCTTACTCCAGCACCCTCTGGAGTATTGTACCAATGCCTTTCATTTAAAACAGGAGCAAGCTTTTCACATGTACTTCACAAGCTTGAGAAAATGAGATAGACAGTTAAATTCAAAATCCTCAATGACAACAGTGAAAGGAGGATTTAAGATTTCCTTTATCTGTGAATTTTCCACAGAATTGGTTTTGATTCCTCTAGCTTTTTCTTCCATTTGCTATACATGCAAAGATCTTTGTTTTCTCCATTTTGCTAGCAGGTTAGTAACCATAAAGATTAATATCTTTGGCCACTTACAGAGTGGTAGCAATGTCATAGCTTCTGAAGGGTTCAATTCAACAAAAATTTGCAACATGCTTTGCTCTCTTGTGTGCAACATTCACCATCCACTTTGGAAGCATGAATGAGATTTAGAATAATTTTGTTACGTCAAGTCTCTGACTGAAACTAAAAACTTAAAGCATAAGAATAACAGTGAATGGGAGGCAAGATCTCAAACAGAAAAGGACTGGCATAAATTTTTCTAGAATTATGAAAGGAATTCTGAAAAGAATAATAAAACATAGTTTAGATGCTCTTTCCATAGACAAAAACAACAAGATTCTAATGGCATACTATATATTTTCAGTCAACATTATGGTGTCACTTCACCCCTATCAACGATTTCCTATTTTTCCATAGAAACATCTGGATGAAAACTTCTGATTCAGAGCTTAAGGGTAAGAGGGGGCTTCAAAGTCTTCTTGCTTCATTCTCCTTTATGGGATTGACTGCCTGACCAGGTTTGCCCCATGGACACAAGCACAGCTGAGGAAGTGCCCTGCTGCCTCCAGACTAATCATGTGTGATATCCACAAAGGGAAGGCAGATGCAACTTTTATTCAGATGAGAATTGTTGAAATAACCATTATTCATCATGTTTTGATATACTTTAACCAATAATTATTTTCCTGTTATGACAGGAGCTAACTTATCATTTCCCAAATGGCCAGAAAAGTGTTAGACCTTTACTAATTAAAGATAAAGCTATATTAATGGCTACTGAGCAACAACATAATCTGTAATGCTGAACCTATAACCCACAAAACTTTCCCTCTCACAGCAGGTGAACAAAGAGAAGCCTCCGATATACAAATTTCCATTCTGTTCCCTATTGAGCCAGGTAGATATTGCTCTGAAGCCTAATAAATGTACTCCTTTGAAGGCCCAAGGGCAGTATGTCATATGTGGTAAAACACATATCCTTTGTGAAGCTGGTGTGCCAACGTTTGCACTGTCCTGCTCATTCAATAGCTGGAACTGAGGTGAAAAGATTCATCTGCAGGATTCCCTTTCAGTTGCAGGATAGATGCATTTATTGGAGTGGGAAAAAGAGGAAGAACGAGCTTCTCTCCAAATTGGACCTGTTATGGGATATGCCAAGTCAGCTTTGCTGATATGAAGAAACCATCCAAACACTCTAAAAGCCTCATCACAACTGCCACTGCTAGATCTGGCTTTATCATCTGTAAAGAAGTGCTAACATTCGAACAATCCCCTTGTCTTTCCTCACTTCTGCCTTAAAGAAGTTTCACCACCTCCCACGAAGTCTTGCTAAGGTATGATTGTTTCCTATATAGAACAATACAAAACTAAATTTTCCTTCCAAGGAGTGAGAACAAAGGACAAGGTCCAAAGGTCTGTAACATTTTTTCATTATTAAGATCTCTAGTGGTTATCTGTGAACCCAAATATAGCACCAAGTTTACAGAGGATCTATTTTAATATTTTAATAATTCTTTTCCTCTCCCTCTTTCAAAACATATTCCATGATAGTTCCAAAGCACATGCTTGTAATGATACTTTCTACTCAGAATTCCTTTAATTAAGCATCAGCTATTAAAAGTAATCATGCATGATATAATAAAGAATATAGACTTTTTTTTGGTTGTTCTGTATACCAGGGACTCTAAAATTCTACGGTACACATAGTCCATGTTACAAAGCACCAAATATTCCCAAACATTCACCAGTAACAGATAACATGCAAGCCACAAAACAACTGAACATAAATTGCATAACTGCACATGATTGAGATGTTCATAAAATAGATTCTGATGTGCATCCTCCTCCCACCAGTACTCTACCTTAACATCTCTCCAGATGCGTACATTTATTCCACTAGAACAGCAAATATGCATCCAGATTGCAACTCATTTAGCTGCAATAAAAACAGCTTCTCTGCTGAATATGATGGTTTGCTAGACACAAATTGCATTTCAAAATTTACACACTTAATTTCAATGTATGTACAATAATATAGAAAAAAATCCAGATGTGCCCTTGGGCATTCCTTGACAGGCCACTGCAGGATTTAAGCTCAAAAGGGATTTTTATTATTATTATTATTATTTTTTTTTTATTTCAACAAAACTTCTGCTTCTTTTCATTTTGTTAACGGGACAAACATAGTTTGGACAAACACAGTTCTGCTCAAGTATCAACCTAAAACAATACAAAAAAGTAAGTCAATCTTTAGGCTTTGCTTTTACACAACACTAGTTCTTCCTACAACACTAGTTCTTTCTTGTTTCTATCCAAGAAACCCACTACCAATAATTTATTTCTGATAAGAAAAAGAAAGAATAATTCAACTTTTTAATAAATGTAAACTAATATAAAATTCATACACCCTAATCCTCACCTTCCAGCTTTGTACAGTCCCATGCACCCAATTCTGTCTCTAATATCCTTTTAATATCATTTCCCTCTTTGCCTTTGGCAAGCCCTATAGCATTCACCTTTGTCCTCAGAGAAATCTAGGTTAATATTACATTTATGTAGCAAGTTCTACATTTTTTATTTTATTGGAAATGCAGTCTAGCATGAAAGAGTGAAAGCACAACCTCAGAATTACCTGAACCAGCAGAGAGAGATACTTCCATTCACCAGGGGAAAATCATTTAATACAGTTCAGTCCTCTTATGAGATGATTTATTTGCCAGACAAACCAATTATTTCATTTGGATAGCCCCTATATCCCACTATGAGGCTAGAGGCTGAAGTGACGTTAAATATTCAAAACAAGTATCAGGTGGTAGCTAATCTACCATAATCTCTCATGTATTTCTTCCTTATAAAGAACAAGCAAAATTAATTGGTGAAAACATATAGCACAAAATTTAAATTCTTTTATGTAATACTGTAAATTTATAAAAACTTTTAACCACATCAGACTATTAAGGAGGAGGAAACCAACCTGAAATTGTCTTTACCAACTGTGAACACTTTTGCAAACTGTCATATTCTGCTTTGCATAAATTTCTCCCCAGCCCAACCTTATAAAAACACAACAAAAAAACACTTAACTATAGAAGCCCAGCCTCTATGTTTTCAAAGGAAGGTCAGCCATAAAGGTACTTGTAGAACTATTTTTATTTAAAAGTATATCATCTAAAGCCAAACATGCTTTTATTTGGTTTAGAAATAGACAGTAGTGAATTTATTCTTTGCCTGATGGTTTCAGAAACTGAAGGCCTACATCTCTTCAGGGAAGAGAAAAAAAATCAGTCTTCATGCTAGTTCGAGCCTACAGCCCTCATGAGTGTACACAAAAATGCTTAGGTAATTCTCCCAGGTTTCTGCAAACATCCTACATGTCAACTCAAATTACACACAGTCTTACAGAGCAACAAATTTAAGTAAACTCAAAAGGCTGAAGGAATTGTTCATGTGCTTCTGGAAACTCTCTGTGCTCATCAGAAAACACAAAGCCTTATGCAAGATACTCACTACCTGCCTTACAAGTTGTCATGGAGTTAACTAGATCAATTTATGCCTGTGACAGGGGGCAGTAGCCCTTCCCCCCCGCCCCTCCCCCCAGCTCCACAAAATGGGAAGGAAGGAAGGGAGGGGAAAAAAAAAACAGCGGCAACAATCTATGGAGGTAAACTTATTTTACTAACTATGATATTGGAATGAAAGATAACACAATATAATAAAATCTAATTGAAATTGAGACTAATAAATCAAATAAGAAAGGAGAGAGAGAGAGTTCCTGAGACTGAATCAAACCTGAATCTTCATTTCTGAAGATGACAGAAAGACTAAATGCCAGCCCCAGCATTTAGACCCCATGAAATAAAACTGAGTACAGTTTCTCTGAAACTCTCAAACTCCGCCAATGAAATTACACTGCTCAGTCTGCCACCTGCAGAATGTTTTATTCTGATTCATTGCATAGGAAACACAGAAGAAAGTACACATAAGAGTAAAACTGAAATGAAAGCTGTAGTCCCAGCTCCTTTTGGAATTTTTCCATAAAAGTTAATTAGCTGAATTTGAAGTAAGCAAATCTCACTGAGGAATGTATTTGTCCCCACAGACAAATGTTCCTGAGGAGCAGAGCTCCACTGTGTCCCTCACCAGCCTCACTGCTACAATGGGAGTTCTGAAGTGTATGTCTGATGTGAATTCAGTGAACAACTGCATCCAGGTTAGCAAATGCTACAGAAATTCTTTTTGGGCAGCCCTCAGATAGAACTGAGGCAGCATGCAGTAGCCGGGGAAATGGAAGAAAACAGCTGTCAGGTGACAGTGTCTGTGCTTAGCAGCAAACGTGGACACAGCCCTCACAGAATCATAGAATCACAGAATCACTCAGGTTGGAAAAGACCTTAAAGATCATTGAGTCTCATCTCCACCCCAGCAAGAGCAGTGAGTCTTGTTGATTGCATAGTGCCTCTCCTCCATCACAAGGAAAACAGAGGGAGGGAAAAGCTTTAGGGGAACTTAGGATGAACCTCAGGATGATCTCAGCAAACAGCTGGGAGGCAGGAAGATTTTGAACCTAAGGATAAGGGACACGGATTTTCTGCTGCAAAGACTAGAAGATGCTTTATAGGGGAAGCCATTCTGTTCAGAAAGACCAAGACACTTTCTACAAGTACATCTTTCAAAAATGAGGCAAAATGTGCTATATGTCCATGTATGTCTGCAGGTATACACAAATAAATGTATATACAGACATTAATTCTTGGTCCAGTGTTAATTTTACTTTTGGAGCCCAGTGGTACTGCTTTCTGCTTGCTATTATGGGCTTATAAGCACAGGTGGGGACCCAGCCTTACCTTTAGTACGGTGAACATCTTGCTATAATAACAAAAAGAGCAAAACATAAAGACTTATCTGGATATTACAATTCTAGCTATATACGCTTAGCCTGCAATGAAGGATTGAATTTAAATGCATATAGTTTTCCAAACACTATTATGTGCTTGCAAATGCTAATTCAGTTTCAATGAAAGAGTCGATTTTTTTTGACAATATAGAATGCATTTTAATACACTATTATGCACAATAGGCCGACAGTGAATGGACTCATAATTGATTTAGAAGCACGTTCTACCATCCTGCTACCTCTATCTCTTTAGTAAATCATTTTTTAATCGGGCTAGTCTAAGCTGACCCGTACAGAGCTTTATTTAATTTATTATGGAATTTATATATAAGGTTGACTGGTAATGCATGGCTACAGCAGCATTAAACAAATTGTACAGTGAATAACAAAGAGGAAAAAGAGAACAAGCATTCAAACAGCATAAGCATATTGCTGAGGTTAAGGCAGGTTCTAAATGAGCAGTGTTATTCAAATGCTTCTGAATGGGAAAGAGGAAAAGGGCTCTGACACCATTATGATTTATACAAGAAAAAATGGCTGGGTTTGAATCAATTATTAAAGGAAAGATAAGGGAGAAAATTCACCCAAAATGCATTAGCTAGCATTACTTACTCCTAATGTAAAAAGAGACCGATAATAATAAAACCAGAAAGGCTGAATAATCACTCCAAAGTTTTTTCCACATGCCTACGAGACTTACCGAAAATATTTAACAGGGACAAGATCTGAATCAATGCCACTGAGATCAAAGTTAGCTCTTTTGCTGCCTGGTAACAGCAGAGATAAAACTTAGCAAAGATACAGAACAGAGATCACCAATCTATAGTGCACATAGCAAATTATTTGAAGAGTACATAGGATATCTAAACAAGGTGCTCATATATGCAATTTACACCACATATAGATATATTTATATGCACCTACATGTTTTTTTTTTTTTTGGTGGTGGTTGTTGTTTTTTTTTTTTTCCCCCAGCTTAAGGAATTTTTTTTAGCTTTTTTTTATCTTTCCCTTCCAAGAGTTGGGAAGCATCTGCTTAGGCATCAACGAGTGCATAACCTGCTACTAAACAGGGCCACTGCCACTGTTGCCAATCCAAAGGACAGGGGAAAGTGCAAAATGAAGACATACACAGAAATAAACCTTCCTTCTCTGTTCACAAACTAGATTCAGCAAGAAGAAAAAACAGACCAAAGCATCTGCCATAGCTAATACAGTTCTCTTTCTGTGATTTCAGCACAAACAAATTTCTAAACTCCTGGCATAAAGCAAGATCTATTTTTATTTCCCCCATTATGTAAAAAGATATTGCAATGAAGATCCTGTGAAAATAAAAACAGAATATATTAAAAAATATATATCAAAGACAATCAAAACCTTCTGACAATGAAGAGCATCTGCTCTGCAAGCTAGATGACTTGAAAGATCCGTAATAGGATGGAAGCCTTTCCCCAGTGACCACTGGCTTGAAACCACCTCCAGGTCATTATCGAGTTGCCATCATTCATAGCTGGTTTGGTAGTCAACTCGAAATGAGCTGGTACTGTTAGCCCAGAGTCCACATCATAAATTGGCAACCTTGATAAACTCTTGGCAGGGAGGTCAAGGATTGAATGGGCACAGAGACTCATCTCTAAAGGTGATCTCTTGAGGTCAGGGTTCAGACATTTGTACGGGAAGTGTGCCCTGCCAATGTCTTCTGCTATGCAACTACTGCAGAAAAATGCAGGAATTCATCTTCAAGTGCTGTCACAATCCAGCACCTTTCATTTCAAAAGGATTAAGTGCCTATTAAAAAAAATACATCTATCAGCAGGAAGATAGGCCTGTACCTTTTAAATCATAACTGTCATTACAGCGCTGCTTCCTATTGTAGAGTTAAAAACAAATAGAACCAACAGAATGAGTGTAGTCAATCTTATTTAGAAAAACAAATTATAGAGCTTATACACAATTGTAATGTTAAAGATTCTGCAAGGCATCTTCCATAATTATAGCAGAGAAATCCATAAACATACTGAGACTAGGCAAGGTCAATTCTTATATCTCAAAATTGTCACACAAATGGCAAATAAGTGATTTCAAAAGACCCTTTAGAAACCACTTTCAACTTTAGCTTGTCCATAAGAAAAATAAATAAATAAACAAATCAAAAGACATTATTCATTTTATTTGACACAGGCTGTAATTTCCATTGAAAGGGGTATGTTAACATGGCAGGTAAACTGCCACAGCTTGACTGTAAACCCAAAGACTTTTTTGCATGTAATAGAAATGGTGTGAAATGCCTTCCCAAGAGGCTTCTGCTTCGTAAGAGTCCAGAAGCAATTCAATCATTAAACTCCTTTTGCTGGCTGACTGAGGATCATCTCAGGGCACTATACAGCTCACCATGCTAGCCATTTGCCAGCTGCCCGTACAACCTCTTGGCTGAGGAGAAAGAAGATGAGTGAAGTGCTGCTCAATCAGTGTCTGTCAAAAGAATCTCCAGAGGCCACTGAAGGCACAGTGATGCTAAACCTGCTTCTGTAAACACCAAAACACAAACTACATTTACAAAGACTGGGAGTCCCATACTTCCTTCATGATATATTTTGCACAAGCCACACAGGAAGGCCTACATCATGCCAAGTTATATAAATGCTTTGTCTTATCTTCAAGATCAAGATTGCATTGTAAAAGATTAAAGTAATAACCTGTCTGGGGCCAAATAAGTAAAATGTATGAATAAAAGAATGTTATATATAAATGTTACCATGCTACATCCTTCATACTCTTGACACATCAGAAGATTTGAAAACATTAAAACTGCTACAGAGTGTAAATCTCATGAGATTCATGTGATTGGGATTATATAATTTGTGTCAGTTTTTCATCCCTTCTCTTGAGATCCTTGGGCTTATGCTTTTCCCTTTCTGCATACCAATTGTATGTGTCTATTTTTACACTATAAATGTGACTTCTCCAGTCCTCTCCAGTAAGGAAAAGAGAAGGTCAGCAATGTATTACACTGGATGCCATTTTGACAGAATGGATTACCTAAACAACAGTTTATGCATATTTAAACAGAGCAGAATTGCCCAGGATCTGCAGCTTTAAGTCCCTAAAACATCAGATGTCTGCAATGCAATGGACTTTCATATTTTGAAAAAAGAACCAAATTGGGAATCAGCTGACTTATCAGTGAGATCAGTATCAGTTCTTCAACTGATTAAGTTTTGAGCGCAGTGTGCTTGTTTTTGGCTAGATCCAGCTAGATAAAAAATAAAAAATAAAAAAATAAAAATAGTAATATCAGGGAAAACAGAAAAATAATCATAGAATATCCCGGGTTGAAAAGGACCACAATGATCATTTAGTTTCAACCCTCCTGCTATGTGCAGGGTCACAAACCACTAGACCAGGCTGCCCAGAGCCACATCCAGCCTGGCCTTGAATGCCTCCAGACCAATGGAGATAATGCTAAATAATGAAATTAATGGAAATAATATTGAATAATAAATGAATAATGCTGATGTAATAAACAGAACTACATTACAGGACTAGATGAATAATTTAGAAAATCTTTTTCTATAATAAAAAATATCCAAATCACACATAAAACAACAAAAACAACAACAAAAAATAGATACATACAATTGGTATGCAGAAGGGGAAAAGCATAAGCCCAAGGATCTCAACAGAAGGGACAAAAAACTGACACCAATTATATAATCTCAGTCACATGAATCTCACAAAACTTAACTCATTTTTTGCAACCTCCCACCCTTCCTCTTGTCACAGAAGGTGTTAGAAGAGAGAAATAGATCCAGGCAGTCTCTGATAGCTTTCCTGAGTTTACGAAGAAATTCAGTGAATGTTTCTACAGAATCTGCAAGAACAGCCTACTAGTACTGTGGAAAGAGCTTAGAGGCATTCATCAAGGATCAAGATCCTTCATACAAGAGACTACACACACATATAAAACACAAAGCTCACTTCTGGCTCCAATCTCTTTACATTTATTCAGCTGTGACATCTTCAAGATGCATGAACATCCCTTCAGAGTACGACTTCTTAAGAGTACTCCTGGCAGTATAGTGCCCATGGAAGGAGAGATATTTAGAGGACAGAGATAGTGAAAGCTCCAAAGTGAAAGGATCTATGAAAAATACACCCTTAACTTTGTGTACAAGAGCTTGGCATTTCCTAAAGGGCTGGCAAACCGTTTTTCCATAGTACATATAAAAAGAGATAAAAGAATACAGAATGGAGATGAAATTCTTCAAAGCATAAATTAAAAGTTCTTGTCCTTGATATCTTTCTGCCAGGACACAAGCATAGGTGGGCTTTTGTCCTAAATGTGATTCTAGACATTCATTAATTGAAATATGTTAAGAACTTCCTCATCATTCAAGTTGTAGAGTTATTTATACTTCAACTGGATTATGCCCCTTAGCTATATAAAATAAAAATGCTGCTGTTTCAAAAAGTATTCTCATTATAAATGTAATAAAACTCTTGAGCATTATTTAAAGTTATGCAATAATTTGTCTCTTAGGAAAGATAAATGGCTACGTTGGGTGCCCAGGACCTAAAATTCATTAATGTCTTAATAGTGAAACAGATAGTAATCTCCCTTCATTAACTCACCAAAATTAGCCAAGGCAAGTTAGAAAATGTTCTGAGACATTATTTGATTTAAAATGAATATGCCTGGAGTATCACTGTTCCAAAAAAAGCTATTATAAACAATGAGGAAAGGGGTAAAATCATTTGAAAAATTACTTTAACATTGTCCTTTAATCATGCATTGTATTCAGGAGAATTATCCTAATGCATTTCTTACAATAAGTGGTTACAGTAAAGAAATGGCACACACTCCGGAACACCACGCAGAATATCTGATGATACAGTGCATTATACAAGAACTAAATCATATTTAAAAGAACATGATGATGCGGTGAGGTGCTTTTAATACATAATGTATTTAAAGAAAAACAGAAGCACCGTAGGATTAGTATATTCTCTATCGTAAGTTAAAACACTATCCCATTTAAAGAACAATCATGTTAGAAATATCTCTAAGCTATTATTTTATTACTGTTTACTAAATCAAATGCATTTTCTACTGCTAAAGTTTTCACCATGAAGTCTGAAGGGAACAAAAATGAAAATTTCTGTTCCTCTTCAAAATTATCAAGACTTCAAAGAAACAGTTCATATTTTTTTTAAAAAACTTGCAGATGTGTTCTATTATGTATTGTCCTGAGCACAATCAATGCAATAAATTCAATGTTTGGATCTAATAACAGATTAAAGAAAAATATAATTATTTTATGCTAACCAAAATTCAGGATTTTATGGCCACCAAAAATACATTATTTCTTTCTATTAGGTTGTATTACATCTAGCAAGAATTCATACCCTATACTGCTTGGATTGCAAGCAGTGTTATGGTGGGAACTTCAGATGATGGAGAGTCAACTTCAGCTAGTATTTAAGAGCTAAAAAGAAAATCTAGCTTCCGTTCTTCATGTGAGATATAAAAAAAATCAATAGATACTGACAGAGTTCACACCACATTTTACTTACACAATTATCAGTTATGACTTAGTAGCATGACACTGACAAGAACGACAAAACAGTATAGTTTGTTTCTTTTCATGACTTGATATTGCTTTCTCCGTTCTCCCATTATCATTCAAAACTAAATATCTTATATAAATATCTTAAATATTTAATCTATAAATAGATTATTTATCTGCCTCAAATCTCAAGTGAATGTCCAAAGATATAAAGAGGACTGCCACAGTATGACATGTCAGAGTAATACATCTTACCTGTTTTCTGACAAGTGTCAGATTTGGAAAAAAAATACTTGCCTTTTGACCACCTCCATTTACAATTATAGCTAGTATTTATTTTCAGTGCCATTAAAACTTCTATGCAATGCTAAAATTATGTATTGCCAAATCAAGTATCTTTAAATGCACTCACAGTACTATGTGACTGAAGATACTGACAGGGGGCAAGGCACAAACCAGTGAGGTCTATGCCATTCAGAAGCAAATTTAAGATTGATTGCCTGTTTAAACCCAAATTATAAGCAGCTTCGGTCCATTAATATTAATTAGGTCAAGACTAATAGGCTTTCTTGAGTGGACTGTTTAGCAGGTCAGGGGCAATGAAAAGGGGGTAAACAACATGCTACATACAGAAGTCACCAGGCATATGGCCCACGTCCATGACCACTCGCCTAACAATTTGAGTCAGTTTGCTAAAAATTGATCACAATTTTTCATTACTCAGATAAATGGGAAATAACAAAATTATTTTAAATATAACTGCAGTAAAAAACATAATGAAATGTTTACCATAGCAGTTCCATCATGTCTGAGTATATCAGGCTGCCTGCATTGAGGAACAAGGAGGTTGAACAGCATAGATGTGCCATTTTTCAGCCCTGCACATGGTGCAGGCTTGTATTCCTAAGTGCCTCCTCACAGCAAGAAAGGAGAGGTCAGTCTTCAAATGAACTTATTGCTTGGCCTGTCATCTGTTAACAAACTAGATGTTCGCTGTGTGGTATATCTTGTAACATGGACATGTATCCAATTAAGAACACTTATTGCACAATGATCAAGTTCAAATTATTTCTAATTGGATGGTAACGTGTTCCGATCAATAGAAAATAGATTCATTTGTCAGAAAATGTAAAGAGCAGTCATATGAAGAATATGTGAACTTTATTTGTAACCAAATATCTACACATAAGTATACAATAATGTTGGCAAGCGTTAAAAATCATTTTACTACCGAGTGCTTTATTCTAATAAGTGGAGATAATTTAATCATTTTAATTAGTGGACATTTGCATGCCTCTGAGCCTAACAATATTTAGAAAAGCACATTGCATTCATATTTACTTCCTTATTTATACTGGCCACAAAAGATTATGTAGGTTTCTGTCATTAACTTCTCATGCTGTGTTAGGAAACCCTTCCTCTAACTACTATTAAACTCAAACTGTAGTAGAAGGACTGCCCAAAGCCACTTAAGATCCACTGAAATATCAAAAAATTATTCAAGTGAGAGTACAGCATAATAAAGACTAAGGATGAGCTTCTTAGAGAATGATCAATTTCAATCATTTGCAAGAATTACAAAATTCATCTGTAAAAGTTTTGGTTCACACTCTGAATTATCTTTAATTTTTTTCATTTATTAGTGATTTTGGTTGCTCTTACATCACAATACCCCAGATGATATTCTCCTTTTTTTTTTCCACAGTGTACCATTTTTCTGAAGCACTAATCATTGACTTTTTGCAAACAACATAGAGATTCTTCAATTAAGACATACAAAACTTGAGTTTTCCCTAGAAGATAAGACAATTCTGAATTTTGTTTCTGCATAGATTTGTTTCAAGATAATTATTTTTAATAATGCTTTAAGTCAGCCAGAAGACTTAATTTAGTAGCCCCATAAGGCAATACTTACTATAAAAAAAAAAAAAAAAAAAAAAAAAAAAAAAGAAGAAGCCAGGTCTCGTAACACAGAATATTGAAGAAAAAATCTAAAATGTATATATGTAGCTGGTAAAGGAAATGTTTATTATTATCTATACGCAAAACATGCAGGTGATGGTCCTCGAGCTAATGTGTACAAACTGACTTCTTTTCTGCAATATGCTATGCTGGAGCCAGTCAGCTGTTGACACTCTTTAGCAGGGTCTGTTGTGATAGGACAAGGGGAAATGATTTCAAACAGAAAGAGGGGAGATGTAGACTGGATGTAAGGAGCAAGTTTTTTTACAGGAAGAGTGGTGAAGCACTGGCATAGGTTGCCCAGTATGGTGGTGGATGCCCTGTCTCTGGAGACATACAAGGTCAGGCTACACAGGGCTCTATGCAATCTTCTATGATATAAAACTTCAGAACAGTCCTGGCTTGATCCTGACCAAGACAAATACTGAACAGATTGGGAAGTCTTCTACAAATCTGGTAGAAACTTTTATCACCCTTAACCTCAGGGAATCATATGACAAAGATGCTAGGACTCCTCCATTCCACACTTGGAAAATATACTGTTCACTACACAGGCTAATCAAGTTTTCTTTTTCTTCAGAAGTCTTAACAAAATTTCTTCAATGGCACCAACACTCTGGCTCCAGCAAGCAATAGATGCACACCAGAAAGCTGCAAGTATGTAAGTGACCTTTCATTCTTCACAGCCACTTCAAGATGCACATAAACTTTACAAGATGCATGACCTTGGGCATACATCCAGATGCTGAACATTAAGATCATATAAAGACAGAGCTTGAAAGATAACAGTTCTAACACAAACAATATCTACATACAGAACATCTAAAAGCATAATTAAAACATCTGTTATGATACAGTGTTTGCTGACACAATAGAAAATTACTATATTCTTTCACTCACTGCACTAGGAACTGCTAAATTATATTACCATCTTTTATTGCTCCACTGCAAATATAGATTAAAACATAATAAATTTGTACAGCATTAAGTTGTTACATGTAGGTGGGAATTCTCAAAATTCAATCATCACACTGATGATACATGGGTGAAAAGCTTTTTTTTTTCTTTTTTTTCTTCTGTTTATTATTATTATTATTTATGATTGTTATTTTTATTTATTTATATATTTATTTCCAGTGCTAAATTGGCTTGGTTCCTGAGAATCAAATTTCTGAGACAACCTAGCTGCTCCACATATTGTACAATAAAATGTATGTGTACATCCAGAAGGAAATTTGCCATTTCTTCTAGAGTCACTATTTCTATTATACTTTAAAAATCATCTCTCAGCCTGTCCTCCACAGACAGGAAAAATATTTCTTCTAACACCAAGATTATGAAGCTCATTTAAGACCATATGATACAATGGTCACTGGTGTGAGGTCCTGGCACACCCCAACTTCATGCCCACTGATCTGACTAATTAGGCTACCTAGAGGTTACATTTTCTTTTCTGGAAAGGTTATTTCAGCTGAACACTGTAGCTGATGTGTCCTCAATACTTTTAAACACTTGAAGTGTTGTCCAAATTTCTTATTCTGGTGATACTGCCTGTGTCACTGTTCTCTAAGACATTTTAGTCGAATTAAATCCATGCAAAATAAGTGCAGAGGATTGCAGAAGGCATAAGGAGAGGATATGGTGTGTTGCAGAACTGAAAAGCAGGCCAGAAAATTAAGGGTTGTTAAAAGGGTGATGCAGCAAATCAAGTAACAGTTAACCTAACTGTAGTTACAAATTTAACCTAAAAGTGTTCCAAGGTAAACAGCACTAAAAAAAGTAAAGAGCTGGGATGCTGAAGTCATCAGTATCAGTTCTTTACTGTTTCAAGCAGCAACACATACAAAGTGACCCAATACAGAGTTCAGAAAAGCAAAATATTTGAGTACATGCATAGCTTTAAGTATATCAGAGTGCAATTTGACCTTATTTTTCTCTATCTGCAATGCCAGTTTACAAAGTTTCCTTTATACCTTATCCCAGCTACATCATCCTGTCACTTGGGATGCAGATTCCTAGCACCCCACTATTTTTTTCCAATGGATCCGTTTGGGAACAAAAGTTGTACTTTGAACTGCTGAAATAAAACAGCAAAAAAAAAAAAAACAACAACAGACAAACCCCACAGTACACTCTTTTAGCCATCTGCAACAGGGGCTTTTTAAAGCAGCTTTAGCGCTGCAGATACAGCACAGTCTCTGTAAGAATGCACGCAGCTTCCAAACTTAAAAACATCACCTGGCTCTTATTGGTTGTTTTTCTGCTGTTAGTAGTGGTGGAGTTTGTTTTCTTTTAAAGCCACAATGAACTGAGACCAGCACACAGTATCTCACCCATTTTATTAAAAAAAACATGCTGCTTTCACCCTAAAATTATCCTTGAAGTATTTGTTGTCACAGGGTCACAGATATTTTGATAAACTTGCCTTTTATCATACACATAGTCAATCGTCCTTTGCATGCATAATGTAGGGCAGCTGAAGACAAGCATGACAATGGAGAGGTCTTGAGTCTCCCTCATTTGTAACTTCCTATAGCCTGACTCCTGTAAAGACTGTATTAGCTCTGCTTATCTTATCTGATGAACTAGCAGTACTGCAGACTTTGTTAGATAACTAAGCTCATTCCTTCTAAACCAGCAATTTAAGTTAAGGTTTAAAATACTCCTGTAAACTCAACAAAATATTACTTCATTATACACTACTCTAAGCGTGAAGGGACTATTATGCATCAATTAACTTATTGCATCTTTTAATATTAAAACACTATGAAAAATGATTATTTCCATCATTAAAAGGAAAATCTTTTCTCAGAGTATTTTTTCTTAAGGACATTAAGGACAAATACACATTATTAAGGCTTTTCCCCTCTTCTGCCACAAATAACCTCTCCTGAAGGTTCATCAGAAAATATGCTACAATCTGGTACACTTCTGCTCTAGTAAGATGGACATGTAATCAAGAGAAGCAAATTGGTATAAACTGCTACAATGTAGAAGTGCTGTATAGTGCAGAAATGCATTCATTCCAGTTCACTATATGTAGTCAAAACTAGAGGGAAAATCCAGATGATCAGTAATTTCACAGCTGGCTGACTCCTCTCCTCTTTGATATTATTTGTAAAATCTTTCCTTGGCTTCCGTATGTATGAGCAAAGTAATATTTCATTCATTTACTTGTAAGTAGGTGAAATTAAAATAGCTCACTTTATTAAAGATGCTGAATAGACAAGAAACACATGTAACATTTTCTGAATTAAATTAGCGAGATGCCATAAACTATGTTAAAAGCACTAAACAAGCTACAAAGCTAGAACAATATAAACAAAAAGCTAAATAAGAGCGTGACTTTATAAAACAACAATTGTGTAGAACATGAATATTCTTTATTCTGGACTACAATGTCTCTGGACTTGACAGAGGAAAATGAAACAAAACCCTGGAAAATCAGGGAACATCTTTATAAAGTTTATCAGGATATCTCTTACACCAGCAAACAAATGTCTATACAAGCTGTCTAGATTCTGAAAACAAATGGATTATTGAAAATATTGTCGAATAATGGAATTTATTTATTTATTTATTTATTTATTTTTAAATACAGGGCTCCCCAAATGATCATGACAAAATACTAAACAATCCAAAAAAATATAGAAGAATGCATTCTTATTTTTATAAAATGCGAATCCATCCATAGGTAACTGAATTATCTTGCTTTTTTTTTTTTTTTTTTTTTTTTTTTTTTTAAAATATGCAGTTATTTGGAAGCCTTTACTGAAATTCCTGGATTCGAAGAAAAAAGTTTGCAGCTTCGACAAATTCAGTGTGTGTTGGCTATTTAAGTTTCTTATCCGTTCACAAATCTAACCCTTAGGCTACACCTACATTCATGTCATAGCTCACAGCAGAAGTACATTTGTGAAGCAAATTCCCTTACCGATCCTACAAAGCATGCACTGATGCCAGCCACAAAGAGGCTTTGGTGATCCTGAATTAGCTTCCTTTCAGTGAAGTTCCTGAGGGGAACCAAGACAGCAGCAGAGAATTTCCTTCAACTCTACAGTTCCAATGAGCAGCTGTCCCAGGTTTTGTGGAATCCAGCCTCGGTTTTTGTTCTGTTTTGTGTTAGTTTTGCTGTTGTTATTGTTGTTGTTGTTTTAGTAGATCACTTCATCAATGCATTATGCCAAAATGAATGGCCAAGTCTGGCACACTCAGCAATTCTTCCCGACATAAAGCAGTCATTCCTGTAGCACAAACAGCTTTTTAAGAAAACCCGACCTGGAAGCTGAACTTGCTTATAAGAAGACTAAATCAATGCTCAAAAAAGAGCAACAGCTTCACATTCTGAAAACTTGCCACTGGGCATCATTTGCACATCTTGTAATAAAAACAAAGTAGAATGCTGTCTGCCATATTTATGAAGCTTTTACTGCAGGCAAAGCATTTAACAATGAGAAAGCTCTATGAGCTACCAATTAAAAATGCTGACATTCTTCAAAACAAACTCTCAGTAGGAGAACCCTAGAAAAAAATCTCAGCAAGGGAGGGTCCCTCCAGCAGTGCACACTCCTCGAAACCTGCCAACAATAGGTCACTTCTTGACAAGGGACTTCTACCAGCAATTGTAATTCCTTAAGGAAGAACCTCTAGTGATGCTGTGAACTTTCAAAGGGGAACATGCTCGGTGAGGCGAAGTGGAAAAAGGAAGAGGGAAACCCTCCCCCCTTTGCAACAGAGGCAATAATTCTTTAAAAATGCGCTAACTCTATCTATACTTGAGGCTACAATTTACATAGATCTCTAGTCTTCTTATCCAGATTTATTCTGTACCAACATATTAAAACAATTCAAAGAAAAACACAGAATAAGGCATCAAGCCAGGCACTTGTGCTACTTTTAAACAAAAGGAATTAAACCTTTAGATAAATAGATAAATAAGTAGCTAAGTAGAAAGACAGAGAAAGACAGATGATTTAGACAGGCAGACAAAGATCTTTGCAGAGGGAATTCTTTCCTCTTTGTAGCATGATCATTTAGCATGATCTTTTCTTGACAAGGCGGCTGCTGCATTACAGATCTAAATTCACCTCTCTTTCTGGCTTTCTTCTTTTTAATTGCAATACATCCAGAAAGAAAATGTACGAAGAGAAGAATTTCTTGTAACAGCACTTGATTCAATAATAGTCCTAATAACATAACACTCTTTCAAAGGAAACTAGTGCATTCCTATACAAAGCCATGCAGTGCCTAAAGGGATCTGCCCACATCTGCTGCTTTCCTATTAGTGCCCCACAGCTATCCAAGCAAGCTGCCAGCAAAGGCTCTAACTATATTTGATTAGTTTCAGGCCTTCATTTTTAGCGAGTCATCACCCTCTTAACGGCAGATGATGCCCTCTAGTTGGAATCAATGTGAGTGACCAGCTCACAATAGGCCAGATTAATGATGAAAAATGTGTAGTCAGCCTGGAGGGCTTTGGACATTTATCACCCACTGGTCTGCCAAGCCGTGGGCTGCCCTGACGCATCAGGACAACACCCACGTTGCCGAAGGAGCGGGTGCCAGTGCTAGCGCCGTGCTTTTGCCTTAATGAGCCTTGGGTGAGAGATGAGACCAGAGCTCTGTGCACACACAGCATTCATACTGTGCAGTTGGAAATACATTTTCCTCTTGTCACCTATCTTTCAGACAGAGGTACGGCAACAACAGTGAATCTTTTCAACTACAGAACGTTCCTAAGATTAGTCTTGGCTACCAAACACAGGGTTTCAGATAGAAAATCCAGGCTACAAACTGTGTGTAGGACTGTACTGCAAATTTTCTCAATGCTAATTCATCCAAGGGAAACAACTTTTTGACAGGCAAGTGAAATCTCATTACAATTTCATCAACGTAATGAAAGGTGGGCAAGTAGGTTTTGTGTCTGGTTCATAAATATTCATGTCAGTTGTACATAGCAGAGGAGTAGTATCTCATTAAAATAACAGAATTTGCATCATACCTTATAAACATCTTTTTCTAAATTTCTGAAGTAACAAAGGGCTGTCTGTGGTACATTACAGCATAACTCACATTAAAATATAGATGTGGACTGAAACTGCAGTGAGTGCCACTGCGAAAGTTATCCTTCCAATTGTCACACAAAGTAGACAGCGTACAAAGGGTGGTGAGATTTATGAACATGGCACAAACCATGGAAGTGCTGGCAAAATGTGCACATTTTCAGAAACACAGTATTGCAGAGAAATGAAACAGTGCCAAAATATATACATCAGAAGCTTCAGCTAGAGACCCAATTAGGAAGAATAACCATATGCTGAACTTTAAAAGATTAAATCATAGACCTGAAATTAAGCAGGGGGTGGATAGGAGACGTTCGGTATGTAAAAACTGACTTAATCATGTGGTTAAATGCTTTCCTGTCAAGGCCTGGTACTTCTCTATCCATTCCACATTGATTTATTTTCATAATTTTAAGAGAATGTTTTGACAAACAAACAAACAAAAAAAAAACAACAAACCAACCAACCAACAAAAAAACTTGTTAGAAAAACTAACAAGCTTGCTCAAAGCTCATCTCATTTTTACAAGGAAATAATGGTGTCATGGTTTTATGATTTTTGGTCATCAGTATTCCACACCACAACATCATGTGATGCATTGGGGGTGGGGTTTGGTGTCTGCCGGGTGTTCGTCTGTCGGAGAGGAGCTACGTTTCCCCAGGAGACTTTGCGGTCAGCAAGGGGATATAACTCCAAGCAAGGTCACCTGATCTTCCTTCTTCGCCTGCTCTTCGCTGTCTGCGCTTCGCTATCTGCGCTTCGCCGCCTGCGCTTTGCCATCTGCACTTCGCTGTCTGTACTTCAGTCACTCAACTGGACTGCACTTCTCACCCCAGCATTGTGGTGAGGTCTATACAATTCAAACAGACTCTCTCTTTCTCATTGTATTTTACTAATACTATATTTAGTAAAATCATTTGTTCCACCTCAGATCGGTGCTGTTGTTTTCAAGTATTTTGGGGTCCCCTGCTTCCCCTTTCCCAGAGGTGCGGATCCGCAGATCCCTCCGCCCTGCTGGTCACGGAACTGGGCCGGACCAGCCCATAAACGGTTGACAAATGGTTCTGTCCTCCATTAAGAAAATGCAAGTGTAGCCATATGGGATATCTTAAAAATTCATAACTTAAATGAACATACAGCCTTGGGAAAACACTGCAAGATTTCCTTTGTAAGGAATTTGCCATCCATTCAGACAGTTTTTACTTCTTGACAGGAAAATAAATTATTATTTCAAAAGACTTTTTAATAAAAAGGTATATTTAAAAATGATACAAAAGCCTACACATTAAATATGAAATGTCTGTAATGTTGCTTTCCATGGCAATCAGATTTGATTAAGTACTTTGGTTTGGCAAGTGTCCTAAAGACCCTAAAAACACAGTCATTATGTTTTGAACATTTCCAAAAGATCTCTTCATATTTAATGAAGTTATTTTCTCTGCTAGTATGAGAGATACAGTAAATCCCTAAATCATAAATTAAAATTCAAATTGTTAATCACACTTTTTTTTTTTTTTTAAGTGACTTGCAAGATTAGTAACATTATTAAATTACAAAAGAGTTCATTCAACTTAACAACACAAAAGTCTTTAATAGCTGCCTTAAACCTCCTCTACTATTCACAGCAGTCTTTCTCATGACAGCCATTTTAAATGCAAAAATGAGAAAGGCATGCTCATTGTTTTGGTTTAAATTACAGCGTTACTTCAAGCCAACCAAGGAGCAGCACCTCCCTGTGCTGCAACAGGATTCTCAGCTCCGGGAGGGATCAGGCTCATTTCATCCATTGCTCCCTACAGGCCTCCCCAACTAGGGCAGCTCACATTGACATGCAAATAGAAGAGCGGTCATGTGCTGTGCCTCTGCACCCTGGTAGATTTTAGAATGATGTTCTGAAGAGGTAACTCTTTCCTTAGAAACTGTTACATAATCTCCAATCCAACGGTCCAGGAAGATCATCCTTATTCTTCAGCTCACTGCTCATCTTAAAACGAAGTGTGTGTTAGTTGAAGTGCTTTTAAAGTGGCAATTTTATAGAAGGGGTATCATAACAAATTTGCTGAAAAACAGAACGCATCTACATTTTTCTCTCCTCTCTTCTCATTGAATATGCTCTTCATTTCATACAACAACATTTGTTCTACAATAAACATTAACACAATGCTAAACACTTTGCTAACTTTACTGAACTTACATCATCTGTAAGAATTCCAAAATGTTTTGTTTATCTCACTGCTGAGGTCACTAATATCACCATTTTAGCCAAAATAGGAGTCATTTCCACAGCTGTGCTTTTAATCACCAAGTCATCACCTTTCATAAAGGGACAAGTGTACAACTTTAACTGTATCTGCTTAGCATATTTTAGTAGTCTCACTTACCAATACCATATGTCAAGAAATTTAAGGATTTTATATACTTCTTCTTGTCAAGAATGAGTTTTAAAATCTCAAAGGCAATCCATTTGTTTGTTAACTATAAAAGGAACTGGTCACTGCCTGGAACTCCTGAAGTTTGTATGAGTGAATAGAATTGTCAGAAATACTGAAAAGTCTTATGTTTTCATAAGTGAGCTCTATAAATTTTCCTTACTCCTTTACTTTCCTTACTTCCACATTTTTAGATCCATGTTTTCTTATTTTTCCTTGCTGTGTAGCTATTAGGTGTTCACACATATGCAGACTTACAAACAAACAATTATAACAAACAAACAAACAAACAAACAATAACTCAGCACACTTATAACCCTTGATTTTTCTGGGGACAAAATTGTAATGGGTAGATGGCAGCAGTGGGGCTGTGTATTAGCCTCTTGTCTCCAGAGGCCAACATTCATGTCTGTCTGAGGTCATGAGTTAAGAGATTTGTGATCTTGACTTAATCCCTAGTGGACATTTAGCTACATCATGAAGCAACTATACAATTAGCAATTTCCTCCAAAGTTGAGACCCAAGACTGAAGCATCGTAGTTTACAAATCAGGGCTAACTATGTGCTGAGAAATTTTGCAATACTTTACATGGTTTATAAACTCTTTACAAGTACTAAATACTTCTGCAGGGAAAGAAGCAAATAACATATATATACATATATATACATAAATTTAGAAAAAAAGACCTTCTGAAGATATTAAATTGTATTTTAACTCTAATTCTTATCTGGAAATCAACAGAATAAAATTGCATTGCAATGACTCCATTTCTGGAGCTCTTTTTCCAGGTACTGTCAGTTAAAATTCAGCTACTACGGAAATTAATAAAGATATGATCTTTACTCATGGTACATTTTAAAGTAGATTATTTTTTTTTTAATCTCATTAACAAAATATAAACTAAAGATGGGTCGTTTTAAGCTGGAAAGCAAAATTTAGCTTTACAACAAAGTACATTTCTAATCAGAAGCTGTTTTTTTCTTTTTTGCTATTACTGTTTAAACTGATCAAGTTTATTCTCTTTATCTTTATTCTCAAGTTTTTTCACATTTAATCCTTCCTGTGAGAAGAATGCTTTTCTTGGGATTCTCATTCCTCAGTTCTTTAGTCAAATGGTAATATATATATATATTTATATTTAGATAGATAATATATCTATATATATATATTATAGATAGATAGATAGATAGATAGATAGATAGATAGATAGATAGATAGATAGATCTTTATTTCATCCAGTAATACTCCAAGTGTATTCTGGTATATTACTACACCAGAAAAAATGCTAAGTGAAGTCCTGAATCTAAAATGAAAAGCCTCACAATTTCTGGTAAAAGAACACAAGAGTCCTTGGCAAATAAATTATGGTTGTACTGGTTTTCTTCATAAATGTACTTCTCCACACACTAGCATAGCCTCTGCCTGCAACGTCACTGGACTCAGACAATGAAAAGATGCACTGTAGCCAGGAGGGGCAAAATCAGAATGTCCAAGTCAGTTCTGTCAAGGACCTCAAGAACAGTTGTGGGCACAGGAATAGGCAGAAGAAGCTCAGTGAGCAAAGAAGCAATAACAGAAAGCATTTGCTTTTTCAAGAATGAAAGATACTGTTTTCCCTCATACTGATACAAGATCTAACCTGGTTTAGTGTGGTACTGTGAATCCAGACAAGTCCCACACTTGTGCTTTTGTTTTAATTGTTTTGTTTTGTTTTGTTTTTTCCTTTTACCGTTGTTGTTTCTTTTTCATCATAAATTTTTGAATTACTACACTCACATCATTATGAATATTGTAAACTTGACGTACACACAATAAAAAAGAATTCCTAGAAAGGAATGCTGAAGATTCACTAACAGTGGTAAATGTGCTTAACCAATTCTTGTTTCAAGAACACACAGAGAAAATCAACAAATTCATTCCTCATCTCATATACACCTTCAGTGAGGTAACTCATAAGCATTTTAATTACACTGCTCTGTAAAGAATGCAGTCTTAACTTCCAATTTAAAATGAGACCTTTATTCACAGTTCCACTTTATTTTTTCCCCACCTTTCTCCAAAGGATTGAAACATTTTTATAATTAACTTCACCCCAGAACCTACAAAGAGCTGTCCCCACTCACAAGAAAAGGTATCTTTTCTTAGAGATCAATACAACTGAAGAATGAAACAATGCTTTTGTGACAATAAACACTGCCCACCCAACCCACATACAAGGGCCCAACCAACATACAGCTTTCAGATTTCTTCCAGAAGGATGACTATGTCAGGAAAAGTGGCATAACAAAATTGTTTCCTTCATGCCAATTCTCTCTTATTCCATCTCAGCTTACCGCTGATGCACAATATCTAGAAAACTGCTGGAAATATACCTGACAATTTCTGGAGAAAATGGAAATTTTCTTATTTGCCTGCCTTTCCCATCATTCTTTTCAATAAGTTTTGAGCAACACAATGGCCAAAGCACACCTGGCAAGAACAGTCTTTTCTCTTTTCTGATCTGTGCCCATTGCAGTTGGACTTGTGGCTAAAGTAAATATAGCAGCGTGTACCTGCTGCACTCTGAGTATAAATTATGACACTATCTGAAAAATAGATAGAATTCCTTTTTCCCCCACAGGATGAAATTGTGAGATAAAAGCTTAAAAGAAAGAAGAAAAAAGGAGGCTAGTAGGTCAGGTTTTGTGTGCTTTGCTTTCAGAATGATTATCCTTGTCTTAAGAAATTTCTGGTTGAATAAGCTACAAATCACAGCTCTTTAAATGAAGCATTGCATGGCTGGGTAGTCACGTTCCTTAACTGCAACTTCACCTGCTGCAAATGAAATATAAAGTAGCTTTCAGAGATGTAAAATGACATACTTCTCCAGTTACTAGGATACTTCATTCCATTTTGACTTTGTATCACAAAAGTGTATCTTTGTTAAACCACTAAACTTTGCTTTTACTCACTTTTTGAGGAGTATAAAGAGCTTCTACAATATAAGTGAAAGAGCTTTTTTCATGCAAATTTTCTGTTACATGGTTTGATTTTGTTATAAATAAGATTCGGAAAGGTTGTGAGGAACACTTGGGGAAATGGACAAATCACAGAAATACAGTTGTAGCTCCAGATCTGTATTCTTATATTCAAACACTAGGAATTACTGGTCTTTGAAAAGATGATGCACTTATCTGGAAAACATATCTGAGCTATTAAATTTAGCTGTCTTACTACAATAATCAACAATGGATACAAATCAACGAATGGATAAGTGAAATTTTGAAAAATTCACACTGAGCAAAAGAATTATGATGGTTATTGGCTTTCTGAAATACTTTGTGGATCCAGTAAGAGTAATACAAAGCAGCAGCCCCGGAACCTTGTGGCAAGACAAGGAAACAGCCTCAGCTCAGCCTTAATATATAAAATAATAATAAAACCTCTATGACTAAGTAGGCAGGTTAGACATAAAAAGAGGTTTATTCCATGTTCCATCTGTGGAACGTGGTCTCTAAAAGCAGGGTCATTTTCTGTAGGTTCGCCCTTGTATCCAGAGCTCTGAGGCTGCTTCAGTCAATACAAATGCTATGTTGTGCAGCAGATCAATCTGCTTGCAGGCAGCCTCCTGCTCCCCATGACTCCTGAAAATGGGCCATATGCCAGCTTTCAACCCAAGCTGCTGTCCTTCCTCTGCCTATCAGCCCCCTATACCTCTCTCACCTCAGCACGTTTTTGGAAGAAGCAACAGCCCTTCACCTAGAAAGCTGCCACCCACAGCAGGGCACAGAACCCAGGCTGAGTAACCTTCTTCCATGCCACTCACTTGCCAGAAAAGCATGGCAGTAGCGAACAGAAGGAAAGGAAGAATTGAAAGCTCTGAATAATTAGGTACAGTTTTAACAATCTACACTTGGGTTTTGGTCTTGTTGTGGTTTCAAGCACGATAGGACAAGAGGACCCCTTTGTCCCCTTTTGGGGAGAATGAAAGGAAATCAATTAAGATAAGGAGAGAGAAAAAATTTACTACAAATGGTAAAAGAATGTTGTAAGATAATAATAAGAGAGTTATAATTAATAATTCAAATGAGAGAGAGAGGAAGGCTATGACCATGCTGCTGCTCACTGTGTTGCCAGAAGCCAGAAAACTCCTTCACCCTCATCATGGAATTGGAGATCATGTGGAAGATCCTGGGAAATGTAGTTCATCTCTGTGTGCTTTCCTCCTGGAGAGTCAGAACTCACGTGAGACTGGTAGAAAAAAAGGAAGTACAGCTCTGCACTACACTGTGCCTCTGCACCTAACAGCTTGTTGCATGATGTCATGATATGGAATACTGATACAACCAAGACAGGTCTTCAGGGTAAACTAAAAATGAATATAATTACAAGAGTTTCAGTAATGATCCCTTTTTACAGTGACTACAATTGCCACCGCAGAATGTTTGAGATTTGAACTACCTACCTGAGAGCTGATTAGAAAAAAACACTAATACAGTTATAAATACTAAGTCACTTCATCTGTAGGCTCACATCCTAACAAAACTGTTGGCAGTTTAGGGTCTTCCAGACACACTTTTTCTGGGTCAATTATCTAGTGGACACTCAGTACAAAAAGCACATTGTGCAGAATAGTATCATTTTTCATTTGTAGATCCTATTCTCAAACTGATTTTATACAGTTAATGTGCTCCTAATTTTGTACTCATTAGAATAGTATGCAATGCCACCCTCATATACTGTAAGCAGAACAAGTCATTATATCCACCTCTTTATTACAGCAGGGACAAATACTATAGAGCTGTACATTTCCAGTGTTATGATTTAGTATCATAATCAACATTGTAGGCATCCTTGATAGCATTTTTATCCTCTTTCACATTAAACTTCACACAATACAATAATACAGAAAATGATGATGATGATACTGGTCATTTTTCCTCCCATATAAAAAGGTACAACTGTTGACCAGTATCAACTGATGTACAAAATGCAATAGTTCAGCATAATGGACAAGATATTTCAAATGAATATCTACAAAATCGATCTAATATGCCAGGTGGTACAAAATAGGTAAACTGATCAGTAAAACTACTGTGGGGTGGACACAGGACGAGATAAAAACTGATATTTCCAGTGAATATGATTTCTTCAAAACTAATTCAGACAAGGATGGTTGCTTCACTCTCTTCTCCCCTCCCTCTCTCCTCCTCCCCCCCTCCCCCCCTTTAAGGTTATAAAAATTTAAATCCTCTCTGTTTCCAGTCTCTAACAAACTGAAAGCTAAATTGCTTGCTAATCTTAGATTTTGCAAAGGAGGCTTATCTAAGCTTCACAAGGGAAAAAAACACACACTTAACAATTAATGCCATTGTCTCTTAAGATGCAGGTGTGTTGACCAGTAATATGAATGCCTCTAGAGTAATTATTATTTATACCAGTATTAACAAACAGTATCCTAATTACCTATAGGCATTCAGAGCACACAGCTGTTTAGAAAGATTTGATACAGTTCACTATCACAAGGCTGCAGAAAGTAACTCTGCAAGAACAGCACAGTTATCTTAATATCAGGAGAAAAGCCACGGTCACAGAGGATTAAGGGAAAATTGACAGTATTTGGTAAATATTGATACTGAGAATGATAATTAGATTTGAAAACTTCTTTGATGAAAATCAGGAATTTTAGCAACAGTTCCTACTCCACAGTTACTTGTAGAAGCTAATTCTACTTATCTTTATTTACACAAGGCCCTACAAAGAAAAAAAAATAATAAAACATTCTCAATGCTTCAAAGGTACTGATCTTGGGAAGAAAGACAGGAAAGTCAGAGGTCTGTGCTTTGTGCTATCCCCGTCAACCCAGTCCAGTCTGCAAGCCTCTCACTTTGCTACCTGAGGAGCACGTGAACAGCTATGCATCCTCTCTCTCAACCACTGCATGGCTGCAACTCGGCTTCTTTCCTTGGCCACAGTTTTCCTTATGGCCATCGCCTATGGAGGACTGAAGAGTCTTCTCAGACAAAATTAAAGTTCACTGTGATTGCACTGCAGTTGCTTCTTCACGCCTCTACTGAGGCTTTGTTTGGCTTTGATCTTTTCAGATCACTCGTCCCCTGCATGGTTGAGAGTCCTCCAGGGAAAACACAGGTGCACCAGGAAGTGTTCTGATAATTCAAAAGATGACAATTCCCTCCCAGGGACAGATTCAAAGCCTGCTATGAATAGTGGATATTTTTTTGCCCATGAACTTGAATAGAGACTGGATCAGAGATAACATAGTATTCAGCCTGTACTTCAGGGCTGGCGTGCAGCAGCACTGCATTTATTGGAGCACCATTAATTTTTATTTGATGAAGTCCTCCCATCATACACTCCTCTCATCCTCTCACCATGTGACATTTATTCTGAGGATCCAGTTCAAATTCCAATTTATCTGATTATGCCTACCTACACTCATAGTTTCAATTTATTAGACAAACTTATTTATTGCAGTCCAGGTGCTAATACAGAGTTCCCTCTCACCTTGAAGGCAGCTGTATGTCACTAGTAAGTGAATTTTCATGACTAGTTCAGAGTATTTCATGAAGTGTTTGTGTGTGGAGAGGAGAAGGGGAAGAATGAAAGCATATATTCTAATGATAAGATTGTCTCATTACAAATTTGTTGTCTGGCATACATATATATTTAAATAACTGCACTGTCAGATGAACTATCAGATTATTTAGTGCATATTTCCCTTAAGTATACATGTAGATCGCTCTGAAAGTTATGCCTCCTATTTATTTTCATTGAAACTACAAAAGATACAAAGAGCACAATAACACTATTTGATAGAGCAAATTGTCAGCTACTCTTCTGTGTCTCTATTACAACTTAATTTAGTCTCCAAATGGCTCTTCCCCTGAATCATAGAATGGCTTGGGTTTGAAGAGACCCCAAGGACCATGTGTCATTAAAATCTGAATTATAAGAAATATGATTCCTGTATTCAGGTATACCCAAGACTTCCAATAAACGTTATGTTCTGGTTTGAATATAGGTAATGCAAGTGGCAAGAAAGTAGGAGCTATTTTTGTTGTCATTTATATTAGCTCTTTTGACTTGAAAGCATATGGAGAATGCCTAAACTTCTAACAAAATGCAAATAATGTTTTTGAATAGTGTAGTTTTTCTTTCAAAACTTCTTATTGCACCAAATCTTCTGACACATGCTGTTTTCCTGAATTTCAGCTGAATGGCTTCAAACCTTTCCACTCATTTACACCATTTCTGAAATGAAACATCTGAAAATCATTATCAGCAGTGCTGGACACAAACTCACAAAGCCACATGACCAAATTCCACAACCCTAGTGAACCCGTACAGTTAATAAGAGTTTGGGGCTCTTGAATAGTTTCCTCTTCTTTTCCATGTAAAAGGAAAAGGAAACAGCAATATGGGACAAACACCTCCTCACTTGCAATGGAATTGGTAAGGTTCCTGTATGATTACTATTTGATTACTTCTGAAATTTTAAAATATGCTTAGGGGAACCTTGTTTTGTGTGACATATCATGCTTTACTAAGTAGTCACTTAGTAGTTTGAATATTTCACTGCAGGGGAGCCAAATCAACACTGGATAGCAACACCATACATATATATATATACATATATATATATATATATATAAATACACACACACATATATATGGTGGGAATGAATGAAAAAACAAGAAGTTAAAAACTATAAAAGCCACAATTTCCTAAACCAACATTACTTTATTTTTGTACCAAATCATTTCTAGCTAGTTACTCATCATTGCTAGTGAATAGAATAATAAAATGAGATTTATCTTTTAGATACTTGAACTATCCAATTTCCTGGAATCAGAACCACTGTGAAATCATACAAATGCTTTCCTGAAAGGCTTAAAAAAACCTTCAACATTGTAACAATTTTCCCTCCTTTCATGAAATATTTAATTGACCTTTTGCTAATTTACAAAACCTAGAGCTATGCTTCCTCTAAAAGTTACTAGCTTGTGCTCCTCATATGAAGCAAAACACATCACCATGTACATGTACTGTAACATTAGAGATAAAAATACATATATATATACATATATATATATATATTAATCACTGCATAAAGAAATCTGTAAGAAACTACTGGTGAGAAATCTGACAAAGAAAAAAAGAGAGATGCTGGAGAAAAGATCCTGCAAATTACTTGCCATGGATAGATACCTGCAGTCACACAGTCTCTCAGCAATGGGACTGTACAAGTGAGCAAGTCTCCCCTTCCATCTAGAGCACATTGATGAACTGAGACTTTGATGTAATTTGGAAAATGAATACTGTGTTTTAGTCAAGAAATAAACATAAGTTGTACTGGAAAATAAATAAATAAATAAAATCACCCATCAAGGTTACCACAAATTGTCTTCAGCTATAGATTAGAAAACAAAAAATGCATATCAAGTAGTTTTGAAATGGGTTATAGCTAAAAAAAAGTTTTACTGCTGGAAAGCCATCAGAGACTTAGCTTTTTGTTAGCTGCATCGTTGTTACAAGTGGTTTGCTAGTAAATGTAAGATTAAATGTTTGTTCTAGATCTCATCAACACTAAACACAAGGCTGAAATGTCTGTGGCTCACTTCCAGGCAGCAAATTAGAGAGTAATTGGTAGTGTTACTCCAAACAAGGCCTGATGCTTTTATCGACTGCATCGCCATCTCATGCAAAAACCAATGTTCAGTCAATAGCTCTCTTTGGAGTGGAGCCACTAACTCACTGTTCCTGTCAGTATTCCTTATCTAATTACAAATGGGCTCCAGTTAGAGCAACTTTATCTCCTTAGCACAGTGAACCTCAGCTGCAACTTTCAGCTCAGTGTGACCCACACACACTACTGTTCTGCAGCCACCAGAGACTGTTTGTTCTAAAAATTCCCTTCTACTTCTCCCTTGGCAATCTCTACTTTTGTACAAAACAAACAGTAATTCAAAAACAAAATTTCAGTGACATCAAAGAAATAAAAAGTTTTCAAAACCACTGGAAACATTTTACATCTGGATAGCTCATACAAATTGTAAGCAAAGGAGACATTGATCGAGTTTATAAAAGCCGAACTATGGCAACCCAGTGAGGCATATATTTTGCTCTCCCTTTTAACTGCTCAATGGTATAGGTAAAATTAGCAGGCAGAACTGCCTTGAATAAAATGTCATATCTTTAGCTGAATTCCAGACAAGGAGGCACATGTCAAGTTGTATTGCCTAAATCTGATTTAAAGTTGAGATTAAAAGGTAGAAAAACATATCCTAGTGCTGAATGTTTCATTGACTAAGGTAGAAAATACAGCCCTGGTAAAGGGAAAAGTCTGCTCTCAGACTAATAGAAAAAAATCAAAAACAAAAAACAGTTAACAGTGGATGTGTAAAAGTCTCTATAATTACACTGCTTCTTCCACTCCCACATCACTACTGTTTGTGTTGGCTTCTTCCTTTTTTTTTTTTTTTTTTTTGCCTTTTGTTTAATACTATTGGGATCCATTTTCCTCCACTCAGAACATATTGCAGAGAACTCCCTAATCAATACAGGCTCTTCAGTCTTTCAGCAAATAAACAGGAGTCACAAATTCCTTTTGAAACACAACTAGAAAGAGAAACAAACATGTTTACAAACCAACAAGAGTAACTCAATCCTGCCTGAGCCAAGAGAGCTCAGTGTTTACAGATTTCACATGGCAGACAGGAATTCACTTTTTGCCACAGCATTGAGCAGCCATTTCAATCCTTCAAGCTTGAGGAGTAGGTAAAAGCTTGTCCCTGAGCACAGCCAAGTAGAACTCTATCTTAGCTTCATCTGAAATTGAACTGTTTACTTTAAAATGTCTGGTATGATGCTATATCTTGGTTCTGGGAGAAAAACACTGATGTTTATAGTTGCTGCTAAGCAATGTTGTACAGAACCAAACTGTAGTGAAAGACCCAAAGAGCTAGAAAGGAACAGAACTAGGACAACTGACAAACTGGCCAAAGGGATATTCCATAACAGATGACACCACATGGAAGAAGTTTTGAAGGGGATGGGAGTTCCTCTCTCTCTCTTCCACCACCGAGGTTGTGAGCAAC
Organism: Perdix hodgsoniae; assembly: GCA_035772895.1. NCBI lineage: Eukaryota > Metazoa > Chordata > Aves > Galliformes > Phasianidae > Perdix > Perdix hodgsoniae. The sequence goes on from JAPSGF010000033.1 coordinate 621,190, forward strand.
TGCTTGTACATCACTTGTTACATACAATCATATATATGTATACATATAGAATATATATACACACATATAGTTGTAACTGTTATCCTTTACTTTTTCTCTATCTTAGTAAATAGTTTTATCTGAACTCACAGGTTCTACCTTCCTCCCCCCTCAGTTCTCTCCCCTATACCACTAGGAAGGAGGGGGAAGTCAGAAAATGACTGAATGGTTCTTGCCTACCTGCCAGATTAAACCACAACAGACCCTCACCTGTAAAAGGTGAAGATCATCGTTCTGCTTGCTTTTATTCTGCCCTCAACATAAATCAAAGTCTTTGGATGAATAAAGAGTGTTTAATGTAAAGAGGAAAGACCAAAAACTGGCAATAAAGTTAAAAGCTGTACTGTGAAAAAGCCAGTTAACAGTGATTAAAGGGCCACAAATTTCAAAACAGCTATGGGTAGCCGAGCAGTTTCAACTGCAAAGAGAAACAAATAGTTTCAAAAATGAAAAGGTAATTCAGCATCTAACAACCTTTATGGACCATTTTGCTACAGTTCTGGTGACAGGTGAGAAAGAAAGTGCTCATATTAGAGCACAACAGTGAAAGGCAGACATAACAGGGATAAAACAGGAGAAGAAGTGTGACGGATCTCATCTGATCAATATATGCATTTTCTGCTGATCTTTCTAAGAATTACAAAAACTCACTGCTGGGAAAATGAAATTGTGGTGGACCATTGCAGAATATTTCAAATGCTTCTGAGTTTGTTCAAGTACAGGAACTGTTGACTCACTGCCTGAACTACTAATTGATCACCTATGGAGAGGACAGGATCAGCCCTGGGAGCACAGGTGAAGGCAATTCAGTTGTGTGAGTGGTAGGGATGGAGCCTGGCTGCAGCTCTCCTAGACCCCACTTAAGGGCTGACTGCCAGAGGGGAGTGATCCCAGGTTGGAGAACCCAGAAACCTAGAGCTTTGGAGACAGGTAAGCATTTCTTTTCTGTTTGTCCCTTTTGCCATTCTACTCCTGTATCGCTTTTCCACTGTCCTAATCTTTCTGACTGTAACAGTTCTACAGTTCTTGTCAGCAATATATGTAATTAAATCATGTAAATGGTAATCAGAAAAATTCAATACTCTCTTTATCTGGCTTTTTAAATATTACTAAAAATCAGAGAATGAAAAAGCAACATAGAATTTACTACCTGTAATAGTATGTGCTAGCATTTCAAAAACCTTAGAAAGCTATGTCAGCTCTGGAGATTTCCTAATATGATCAGTGTAGTGGAAAGTGAAGTTAATTCACTGAACTATTTCAAAACTGTGCACAGGTGTGGTAGTACCTCTTCTATTGCTGACCAGAACTAAAAGAGGTAAAATAATGGAAAAAACCTTCATTTACTAAATGAACAGAGCACAGAAGCCTCAACTTCTACTTGTGCTGTCAATTTTTATTTTTTTAATTTATTTTTTAGATAACGTGATGATCTTAAGGTGCATTTTCTGCCACTGTACTTGCAATATGAATGAGGGAAAAACAAACAAACAAAAAACTTAACAGACCTTCAAATCACCAGGACCTTTATTTCTAAACAAGGTATTAGAGTTAAGGGAAGAGGAAATATAAATCACAGGTGGTAAGAGCAGGTATGGAGACAGAACTTTCAGGCATGTAATATGTCTACAGCTAAACTGAACAGATTTCATGATGTGCTCAGCTACATACTGAGAGGGAAGAAACTATCAACTCATTGCTGTAGTATTAAATATTTTGTGATACAGAGAGTGAAGTAACTGTATAACTTACCTGTCTAAATTTATACTACTGTTTTCTACTCTAAAGGAAAAGATATCGCATAAGATGAGCATCTGCCTACTTGCCTTGGTACTTAGATAAACAAGCCTTATTAAAAAGATATTCTTTGTTATTGTAATCCTCTCTTATTTATCAGTAACTTTGACAGAAGATGGAAAACAAAGAGATGCTTTCATCTTTCTCACCTTATTTCAGAGCACTGTGATGATTAAAATAGCCTCTTCCCTCATTAGGCAGGGAAGAATTATAATCCCCACTGAACTGTTATGGAATCATTAGACAATGTATAGGACATGTCAAAGTTTAAGAATTGTCTAAAATTGTGGAATACAAAAACTGAAGTTGAGACTGATTACTTCATACAAATGAACTGGTGAGCTGAGGCACTGATATTAGCACAATATATCTTGAGAGCATGAAAGACTTCTGTATCCTGGAGAAGTACAGCAAAACATTTATTCCAACAGACTTGCATTGCAGATGCACAAACTAAGGCTGAATCTATTTTGCTGTATAATGTTCATACAATATGTTGTCATGATGTTATAATATTAGTTTTCTTTTTATATACTAATTTCCTCCATGCAAAATGTAAGAACAAAATGGAGAGGCTGATGGTCCTGCATGTGGCTGGGGGGTTGGAGATCTGTTATCCTTGAGGTCCCTTCCAACCCTGGCCATTGTGTGAAATATTTTAAAAATCTTTCTATGGAGAGGATAAGACTGAGTGCTCAGTCAGAATTCACTGACATAAACCTATTAAACTTCTTTAATCAACTGAACAATAGACAAGCTAAAGGCCATTTTTAGAAACCTACCAAGTCAATCACAAATGCATGGTATGTTATCTACATACGAATACATTCCAGCATGCTGATGAATTCAAGGGTTTATAAAAAAACTAAGTACAAGATTAGTGCCATTAATTTAACAAAGTTTTCAAAATTTAACTTAAAAAAAAAAGCTGAAGATCTCATTTGTTAGTGTCTAAACCATTAAGCAGTAATTATTTTTTTTATTAAAAAAAGAGCCAAAGGAGGGATTTCACCCCTCCAATACAAATACACTTTAAACTATAGGACACAAGTTCTTCTTTCATCAGTCTCCTGAGGGTCGGTAATATGGAAATACAAAGCACTGAAAATAAACTGGACAAAAAGAGGAGAATTGCATTGATAGATTCTTCTTTAGCAGCAAGTTTATTGTTGTTCACAAAAAGACCAAGATATACTACTTACAAAGCTTCTTTCTTTAACTTATTGACTTATTGCATCATAGATAACAGTCTTCCATGAAAGCTTAAAACTTATAAGGACCAGTTTTAGGAGTTTGTAAGAAAGGCAACATCCACTCAAAACAATTGAACTGCCATTTACATTTAAATAATCAGCTAAAAATTCAGAATATATCAAAAATGTTCTGTTACTTTTCAGGCTTGCATTTCCCTACAAACTAGAGGTGTTAATCAGAACAAGAGTTGCTGCAATATAACATCCCTCCATTGCTGTCAAAGCCATACTCTTTCAGAGGTAGAAAGCAGGAATCAAAAGTATTTAAAATTGTACGTGAAATATGTTATTAACCTGCTGTTTTCAAATAGATTTTTGAAGAGGATAGAGGCAGTGAAGATCTTGTACATTAAGAAGGCTGTGCCTCAGAATCTATCCTCTAGGTATTTATTCGTGCTGTCCAGGCTCCTGTTCACCTTTTACAAACAGGGAGCAAAACAACTAGCTGCAGGAAAGGATGCACATGCTGCAGCAGCCACGGCCAGCTAAGGGGTAATGCAAAGCCAAGGCTTTAGGTCCTGAGCCCTCTGACCACCAGGGACATCCAGCCTCAGGAACACTTGGAGAAACACTTGTTTCAGTATCAATATCATGTGGTGATATGTGAGAGTGTTCAACCTCCCTGTCTGTATATAGCAAACTCAAATCCTTCCCTAAGACAGAATGCTGGGAGCTGGAAATACTCCAGTCATGAGACTTCTGGCCTCTTGAGCACAGAACTGTTTTTTCAAGGTCAGTTTTCTGACCTTTATCTGATGAGGAACTTCTTGTGCATGTTCTGGGGCATCAGCTATTTATGCCCAAATTACAGATATATTAGAGCACACAGTGTAAAAAAAATAAAATAAAATCTTTATATCAAAACAGGGCTATGAATAATACTGATGGAGCTGTTTCACTCCAGTTTCAGTTATTACATGTTTTTTGTTTTTTTTTTTACTTTTGAATTTGTTACTTTTTGGAAAGAGCAATTAGCCATGCACAATAGTTTATCTTTTCTATTAAAATGTTTACTTGAGGTTGTACTGATTAACTGAACAGGTATTAATTCAAAATTAATGATTTAAAGAGGTAAGGCCAGATTAACTTATCAAAATGAAGAATAAGTGAACTTAAGAATCAAAGATCCTCCTTTGAGATTCAACTGCTTCATTTTTAAGAGCTGTACTGTGTTGAATGAGTAGAGATGAAAATGAAAGCTCTAAAATATTCTACTTGCTTTAAAAACTTGCAGCTCTATTTATAAATGTTTAAAATATATATACATTCAAGAATAAAAGGTGCAGGTTATTTGTTTTTAACACTGACTCTGTTCTGAGACACTTGAATGCAAAAAGGAAATCCAGTGCAGAGTTCATACTCAGTACTAACAATTGATGCATTATTTGTAAGGACTTGTCAGTTAAGATGAAAAATATTGCAAGTCTTATTTTTGATTTTTGGAAATCTTACAGCACTGCTACATATTTTACTTTCAAATTATTTACATAAGCTCTACTGATGCTACATGAATTAAAAATCATTTGGGCTAATCATTAAAAAGAAAAACACTGGCTGTGCAAGCTGTAGTTGTTTGGCCATCTAAAGAATGGACTAGGACTACTTAAAAACTCTAGAACAAAGCTCAAGCAAAGCACCCAAAACAGGAATTACCAAATTCTGTCAGTATTTTCAGCTCTGTTTACAAGAATAGCTATTAACACTCTCAATTTTTAATAAAACTACTTGGATAATAACAGAGTAGAATGTGCTTGCACATGCTACTAAAAAAGTCTACTTAATGTAATACAAATTAATATTTAAGAAATACTGTCAATCAGAGATCTGAACTTTCACCCAAAGATGTACTGAGATCATTAAGTCTAAACAAATGTATGGCTTGAATAATTTGGTAATAATAGGACAGTCAGTACCATTTCTGTAAAACTATTCTTTTCAGTATCACACAGAGGTGTGCCTTGGAAGAATGATGTAGATTTAACTGAGGACAAATACTACACAATACTATCATTTTGAAAATCAGTAACCTCTGCTTGCCTCGTATCTTCAGTCTTTTTACTTTAACCTTGAGAGTCTTTTGAAAACACAGCACAAAAGCTTTCAAAACTGCTAGCAGTCATTTCCATATGGCTCAATCTACAACATCAGTTTACTCTGTCTCTTTACCTGACATCTCCACTCTATTCAGGGTTCATCAAACACAGGCACTCTTCTGATTAATGGCTAATTTATTATTTGCCTTGCAAATGTTTATCTGCAGGGAGATGAAGTAAATATACTTCAGCTCTGACAAGCACCATGGCCACTCTTGCCCTGCCTGATGGAACGGTCAGTCGATGCTGTCCCTGAGGAGCCATGCCCTGCCTTGGGTTTCCCAGACAGTTCTCTGAAAGGTGAGGTATCTATTTTTAATGAGCTCAGTACAAAATCAATTAGCTGGTGGCTTAGAAAGGGAAATTCAAAATCATGTGTATCTGGCTTTTCGTGATATCCATAAAAAATAAACTTTAATGTTAATCACAAGCATTGTCACTTTTTTTTTTTTGCAGGCTGGAGAACCGCTGCTTACAAATAAAAAGTATGAAAAAGCTTGTATCATTGTATCAATTTTTTCACATCAGCCATCAACCTGGAAAATGCTACAGTATTGAGAGGGGGGGGGAAAAATAGAAAGCACTCAGAGTAAACAGGTAAACAAAATTAGAAAGAAGGGAAGAAGACAAGTGCCTGTTGTGATTCTCTAATGTCACTCAGCTGGGAGAGAGCCACCTTTGTATGTCATGCTATTCTTTCTACTGCATTAGGTACTTTATCCTAAAGTGTGATTTGTTACAAAAATTTGCTTGTACCTGGAATCACAGATTTCTATTCATAAATACTATTTGTGAAGATTCTACTGAATTCACCAATATAACCTCATCTTGGGTATGAGCAGAAGTGATATTAGAGTTGAGGAAAAATGAAATACAAATTAACTTGCACACGCAGTGGCATTATTAGATAATGCTTAAGCATAACAACTAATCAAGAAAAATTGAAGTAACAAGTAATATAAACATAATAAAGACTCATTGTATCAGGAAGATGCAAGCTACATCTCCTTTAAGGTGCGTGAAACAAGTTATTCAGGATCAGTTATATTGGCAACATTGTCTGACAAATAGCAGGAGGAAACTTTAAAATCTTACTGTAACAGTCCTAGCTCAAGGGTCTTATCACAAGCAGAGAGCAGCAGAATTAGACTTCCCTTTTAGGTGTTGTTCCGCTGAGATCCAGAAGATATGAGGGATGCTCTGAAAGTAATGCCTCCTCTTTTATTATATTGGTCTATGACATGAGAGGCAGATGTTGATATTACAGCAGTGGAGGTTGAAACTTCTCACTGTATTCCACCGCATTTTGATGCTGTGCAAATGGTGGCAGCAGAGGGATGGTCTGACAGAATCTGACTTGGTAATTCAGAGGAAACAAAGGTGTGTCACTGAATTCCTCCACAGGGAGAAAAAAAAATGGTACCTGACATTCTCTGAACATTTATGAAGACCAAACAGTAAATGAGAGTACAGCGATGCAGGGAGTGGTGCATTTTGGCAGTGACAACATCAACACTGGCTCACCTCTGCTGGTGCAGATTTTTTACAAGTGCAACATGCATAATCTTTTATATATTTTTTTTATTATTATTGAAACATAAAAAAAGAAGAGTAACAAAACAAAAATAGTAGGATATTTGAACTTGTTTCTGTGAAACTAATGCATCTGTCTGTAGCTGTAATTCTTAGTGACCTCAGATTTGATGAAATTTTATTTTTCACATGCTACATCCTTGAAAATAGTTCTTTACAAATGTAGACACTGACAAAAAGAGATGACATGAAAAAGGCACACATAATGCAATGGAAAGTGCAACAGTGACAACACAGCAACAAGGTCCTATACTGCAACAAGGAAGGATCCACTAAACACAACAGCGTTAGGTATGGAAATGAAATAAAGGAAAGAAGCCACTTGCCTCAGGAAGATCTCAGATATACAGGGATCTCCAGATGAGATACCCTCACCTTTACTGCCAGCCTTAAATGGAGTCTGGGAAGAGGTGGATCCTAGCTCCACCCATTCAGGTAACTCAGCTGCATTGCTTGCACATGAGCTCCCATGGGTTGGCCCTGCCTTCCCACCAGGTGCTCAATCACTGGTTCAAGCTGTGTCTTAGCATTTCTACTGCAGGATGTTTGTGAAGAGAAGGATGTTTCTCTCTGGTAAGAAAAGGATTATGGAAGTCCGGTAGAGAGACATCATCAGATTTCTGAATTGAATATCTCATTGAACTCTATACATTCCACTTAGAAAATTTGAAGGCTGTGCATTTATGTCAACTGAAAATGGAGCTGCAAATAAATAAAAAAAAAATAAAAATCAATGACTTTCCCAGCAATCTTGAAATCTGTTCTCAAAATCCTTTATCACAATGGAAAAGTATGCTGCTGTACTTTCACCATTCATAGGACTGTGTTCTGCAAACACATAAAAATGCATAAAAATATTTGCCATCACTTGAGTCAGCACTGCAGTACACCCTCTCCATGCACTGATTTCAGTTCACAGCATCAACAAGTCACTGATGTTTGATCAGTGATCAGTGACAGGTGTGTGCCTGGGGCCAGTCTGGGCCATGCACAGGACAGAGCTGTTGCCATGATGGCATGGGGTAAGAGATGGGCCACACTGCTAGCTGTGATGGGTCGCAGGTGGCCCATAGGCTGCAGGTTGGACGTGACTCCATTATAATCAATATCAGAGACACCTATGGTAAAAGAGCATGATCATTCTTAAAACAGTTGCCTCCGTTATCTCTCTCTCTGTTTCAGATTAAGCAGTATGCAGGGAACTGAGTGCTCTGCTCTCCCATGCTTGCTTCAGGAGACCTCGAGAAACAGACCAGAAAAAGGTCTCAGTAGGATGAGTATTTGAAATAAAACTCTACGATAAATGTAAGTGTACTGAGGTTTCTTTGTACTTTTGCCTAGTACATCTGAAATACCCTTCAAAATGTCCTCTCAGAGAACTTCTGGGAGGAATGGCAAGAAAAAAAATCATTAAAGAGGAGAATGCAGTTGATTGGAGATAAGTCAGATGTGTTTTGCACTGTAAGTATAACACTTTGGTCTAAATATAAGACATTCCTCTGTCCTCTTTTTCTGAAGTCTTAATCTAAGCTCAACTTTGAGAGGCCACAGAAAGCAACAGCAGAACTATGTTCCTTAGTCCTCAAGATGCATATAAAAGCTTTACATGTGATTTCATAGGAGCAGGACAAAGTCTTTTGCATAATGACCTACATGCATTATAAGATACTAATTCATGAGAAACATTTACATAGACCTAGTATATTTATCTGTGAAGCATAAAATAATGCTTTAAGGATCTCAAGTTTATTTTAGTCTGTGTAATCTGGACTGGCAGGTTAAATAAGTTAATGCAAACACAAATTACCCTCAAAGTTTGCTATGTGAGTATCTGGTGGGATATTATTTAGGAAAATTTCCAGCAGAGGATTCCTAGAAGGAATTGGGCATGCACTTCAAGAGGCTTTTTAGTTTACAAATTTGGTAGTAATCTACACCATTTTGAAGTTATGCAGAAAAACTGCCTTTTATTTTCAGAGAGTTGCCTGAAAATACAATTTCTTGAAGCTTAATTCCCAATTAAATTTCTGCTGACTCCTAGCAACAGTTAATAACTTCCCCAGGGTTAATTTCTATGTGGGTTGAGGAATACCCAGTACAGTTTATGTCACTGTCTGAGGCGGGACACTCTGGTCTTGTTATTCAGACATCATATATGTAACTAGTCCTGACAACTGCTGATTATATCTTTTTTAAAGCGCTGCTGCCTTTTTTTGTTTGCCAGTTATCCTCTGGTGTATATGCCAATGCAGACAATGTCCCATCACTGTAATTGTCACTCAGCTGTCTGTCAGTGATGAGAAGAAAAGGGTGACAGCCTTGACATCCCACCAATCATCCCTCTAGAAAATTGATATCGTCCTCCCCAGTAAACAACAGCTAAAGAATCGACCAGCCTTGCTGGCACATCCCTGAACAATCAGCTTCCATTAAGGGCAGAAGCCACACATTTATCCCACCGTACTCCAATCAATAGTACACTGACTTGTTCTATGTTCAAGCATGCCACTGCTCAAGGTCTGCATTTAGCAAAGGCTACCTTTCAAGTCTTTCAAACTTAAATGTACAATGGAGCTTTTGGGGGTAAGAAATGTCCTCTAGTTTCATGTAAAATATCTTATTCTTGCCAATTTGGCATACTTAAGTTTCCAGGGAAGTCTAGCAGATTTGTTTTCTTGATTAAATTTCACTTTCTTTAGCAGTAAACTAAAACGTACAAAATAATTAAATAATAATAACTGAATAATGTTTATCAGTTGCAGGGTTGCAGTTATACACACACACACGTTTTAAAGGAAATTTACACATGTAGTATAAAAACTGACCTTATTTAAAATGATCTTCTGTGTTATATACTGAAAATATTGTCTGGTAATCAGAACAGTTTGTTAAATGTGAGGTCCCCAGTTGTTTATACATCAATAAGTAACTTACAAACATAGGTTACATTAGACAGTTAGCTTGGTAATGCAATAAAATCACTGCAAGGTGGTACACACAATCTTTCAAGTTAAGCAAACTAGTTATTTACATGAATATAGGATTAGTCTCTGCAGGAAAAGCAAGACACGGGCCAGCAGGCTCACTTCACAACTTGAAAGAAAAAACATCAGAAATGCTGCAAATCTGTAACTGCAGTTGCACATTAGTACTTCACTCTGTTACTTGACATGAGGTGCTAAGTCAGCAGCTGCTGTTATCATCACTCAAACATATCTTCTATAGATTATTTAGAAATCAACTGGGGTCTTTACAGCACCAAATCTCCTGCACAGATCACAGGAGGCATGGCTACCCTGCTCACTGACTTAACATTTCTAATGTTGGAGGCTTTCCATTTCAAATCTTGTATCCTGACACTCACTTGTAACCCTGAGGCTCTTCATCAGCACACACCCCAGTGACACTGTGGCAATGCCTCTCCCACTGTCTCGAGTGCTCTTCTGCTTGCAGCCTTATACTAATGGGTACAAACTACTGCTGTAGTAGTTTGTTGTAGCAAATGATTTGCTAATGCCTGAGTCACTCTCTGCCTCATAGCTTCCAACATTTAAGTCCAGGATAAGATCTCTTCACCCTCCCCTTTCTGTCTTATAGCATAAGAACTTCAGCACCATACAGGCAACATAACAGAGGTCAATCAAACAGAGGTCAATCTAGTAAACAAACCTATAATATTCATGCACACAAAGCTTGGCCACCAACCAATGTGCAAGACTTGTACGTGATCACACATGGTCTCACAGGTGCTTACTTTACTGTAAACAAGAACATTCAGTCAGAAGTTTGTCCAGGCCCTGATAATACTGTGTTCTACAGCAAAAGTGTTTGGACTGCATGGAAGAGGACACTTCCAGGAATGCTTTTAATTTCTCTTTCCAGCTGACTACTAACAACAGGTCTTTTGTCCCTGTCTGTTCTCTTTTATCTTTGTTTTTGTTTTCCAGCTAATGTAACTTTGAAGCTGGTGTATGCCATCAGCTATGGACCCCAGAAATAAAGCTTTGTGCATATAAGCGTGCCTGAGCAGTTTGTGCAACATCAACTACTGACGGCAGATAGAATGACAACCGTTAGTAACCAGTACATAAATTGCATTTTTTCTGAACACAAGTAGTAGATTTTTAACTTCCAAATTATCACCGTGATCACAACATCATGCATCTCGATAAAATCTTACTAGAACACTACAATGATTTTTTAGATAGGAGTTATTATTTGTAGAGTTAAGATCCTCTGCTATTACTTGAACTTGGAAATGCATAAAATATAAATAAAATTCTTAAAATTCTTAAGTTCAATTTATAAAGAAAAATTAGGGATTACCATGATAGGTTTCATTCATTTGGGGATGTTGGCACTACTGATGTAATGCATAAATCATTAGGGAATTCACTGTCCCCTTCACTTTGTTAAATGGACATAATCAATACCCTAATGGGAATGTTTGGAAGCATCCATGGGAAGATCAAATTGGCACTTACAACACTTTTTCCAGCCTGTACACTAAGTTCATTAACTTCTCTCATTTGAATTACAAATTTCATTTCTCAGATCAAGTTGAAGACATGGTTCTCATTTACAAGCTCAGATTTTTTGCCGTGTTAATGTTTTACAGGGAACGATAAAGTTAATGCAGTGGAGAGACATCATGACACCCCTATTGGTATACAATTATAGAGAAGGTCCCAGATTCCAATAATCTGGATGGGAGACAGACAGGAACTTCCATAAAAGAATGAGAAAAATATTAAGCAGAGAGGCCAAAAGGCTAATCGACCCTCTTAGAAACATATTCATGCTTGTCATAACAAGAACATACCCTACAAAACCAAAATGTGTTATTTAATTTAATCTAATTTAATGAGCAAACACAGCTCTATTCTAATTCATATTGATCATTAAATTGCTAATTAAAACCTTTTAGAAAGGTTTTAGGTTTAAATGAAACACTTCTTTAATTTTATGGTACTGTACTTTGGAATGTTGATAAAGTTTTAGAAAAGAATTACATCCTGCAAAAGCTTCCTTCTAAAACTATGAATACTGATAAAATGCAAGGTTATACACTAAGGAACAGCACAAATCTTCAGCACAATTTTTCCATGAAAGTTTAAAACGGCATTTCCAGAACATGCTAACAACACAGGTAAGAATTGAGATCTGCAAATCTGATTCTTCTGCACCTTGAATTCAGTTAGTAAAGAAATAAGCCTGAGAAAATGCCACATGGAACCATTTGTAAATTTAAGAATTACTAGAAGAACAGATATCAAAATTTGGCTTACGAGTCTGTTAGCAAAATAGAAAGTGACGGAAGTGATATTCATGCATATAACTTGGAGCTACTTTTTCATTTTCAGTTCACTATCAGAAGTAGCAAATATACAATCCTGCTAAATTCCAGAATTTTTCATTACAGTAAACACATTCTTTTTTCTAAGTCCACGTCATAAAAAGATGGTGCTCAGTTATACTATATTAACTGCAGCTCAAGCAGTATCTTTCCAATATTATTTCGCCAATATTAGTGTAGATAATTTCAATACTGCTACCAAGCCCACAATTCCATGATTGAATATCCCTAGAGTATGCATTTGCTCCAATATCAGCATGGACATAAAATCTGACCTCTGCTAACTCCACCACAGCATACAACATGAACTCTACGCTGGCCATATGCTTTCTTGCCAATTCTGGGAAGGCTGACAACATGGCACAATGCCTGGTTGCTGTCACCTTCACCTATCAAAAACGCTTAGGTAAATCTGAATTAGCAGCATAAATTTATAACTAATCTGCACTTCCCTGTCACAAGGCATCAGTTTTTGAGCCAGTAAGAGGAACCCTAAAGTTACAGTATTGGTTGTATCTTGCTCCTCTTTGGTACCTTGTGCATTCAAGAAGTCTATGCATAACCCCTTTCCCTGAACGAATGACGAAGAAGCTGTCAGTGTCTTCACCTGAGGCTCAGTCTGTGTTGAGGGCAGGTAGGAAGAAGGTCCTTTTCACATATGTTCACATGCATAAGAGACCTGTCACATCCCAGTTCAGTGTGAGCAACTACCAAATTCTCTATATAGCAGCATCAAGAACAGCTGATTTATTGAGGAAAATCTCACTTGTCTACTCTCTCAGACCATTTTTTCCACAATCACAGATACTACTTTTGAATTCAGTTTTAATTTCAAAGTAGCTAGTATGGCTCAATTTACATTCAAAGCAAGATGTAGTTAAGATCTTTTCCTGTTGTGACTAATACGCTTTGGTTCCCTTAGTATGGGTGCAGAGAAGGCTGTGGGGAGAGACAGAAGAAGAGGCAAGCATCAGTGGAAATTTATGTGCAAGATACTGTGCATAGTTCAGAATAAGTATTTCAGAAGGAATTTATGACCTTTGATAACTGATTAGAGAAGGCATTATAAAAAGCCCACTGTAAGGTATTATACTGCGATATAAGTCATTCTTCTATTACAGTTTCTAGGTTTGGACTGTTTGTTTTTGTTAGTTTGTTTTCTTTTTATATTGGTTGATTAGTAAGTGGTGAAAATCCTGCACCCAAGACCTGGTTTTATTATATTCCTGCCTAGTGAGAATGGTCAATTTCCAGTCACGTAATATTCATGGATGTTTGACTTTTAATGTGGCGCTTCATTTAAAGGTTCTTTGAGCTGGTTCTTCATTCTCAGAGAGTAGGTTTTAGGACAGAGAAAAATGTGTAAATGCCTTAAAAACAGGAAGTAAACATTTATAATAAGAAAAGGGAATGAGAAGGCTAAGGATTAAAAAGGATATATTCCAGATGTTTGAGTAACTATACACCAATATAATTCCCTTATATTTTACTACCTTTCTGTAGTAATGCGTATGTACTATGGATGGACTGCTTTGGTGAAACGCCCTTCTTCCAGACGGAAGAATATAAAACAGATACAAAATTGCATCCAAGTTACAACCAGGAAGATTCAGAGAAAGCGTTTCCACTCTGTCTTAGTGAATCCTCCTCTTTCTTTCTTATTAAGAACACAGTAAAAAAATATCACTTCCACAAAGCCTGAATTAGTACAATTACTACTGTAAAAACTTACAGGTACATTACAATATAAAAATTTTGTTTGACCAAAAGAAGTCTCTTATATTTATATTTTTCATCCTCCATTTTAAAACACAGAATACATCAAGCATTTTTACCTACACAATGTAGAAAAATTGATGCATAAAAGGAAGAACAACATGCATTCACCAAGAATATTCTCCTTATGTTTTCTATCTAAAAGATCAATTTCAAGAAAATTTACAATAAAAATAATGAGTGAAACAATGTAGAATAGATACAAGATCTTCAGAAATGAAAGCATATTTCATTATTTTCAGAATAAGAAAACAATTGAATGTCTTCTTTTAATTGAAAATAAAGATTACTGTACATCAGAAACAATACTCCTAAATGCTTGTCGGTTGTTTTTGTTGTTGTGTTTTAATCTGCATAGGTTTTTGATACTGTTGCATCTAGCTTCCCATGAAAAGGCACAGCAATAAATCTCTCAAGTAATTAGTAGTTAAGCAGGAAAAAATTACAAAGAAAAAATTTGTGGTAGAATGTCACCTACACAATAGTTTGTCCCAACAAATAAAACTCATTTATACATCTGTTTTTGGCAGGCAACTGAGATACTTCTCAGTGTGCCATTAGTAACTGTTTTTGTGAAAAAGCTGCTGGTAATTTTCTGTTGTATTTGGTCAAGATCTGATCATTCCCCCCCAGAAGTGTTCTGCTCTGGAGCAGTCTTTGAATATAGGTAGTGGGCTAGAACATGTCACTATGTTTAAGACAATGACTTCTCTTTTCCATGAATAGAATTCATGAATATCTGTGAGAAACCAAGCTCCAGTACATCTGAGAAGGCTACTGTAACGATTCTAACATTACTGATCACCCTAAACCTCTTTACATTGTCTTTAGTGGCAAAAGAGTCAGACAAAACATTAGATTATTTTCTTTTTCAGTAGTGAAAGAAATGAATAATACATAAGTAGTTTGAGGCTATATATAAAAAAACAAACAAACCAACAACAAAGAGAATGACAAGGTTTCTAAGTACAATATAATACTACCCTCCACTCTTTAGGTAGAAGGAGTTCATGGGAGCCTAAGTCTCATGGTCTCAGGGTAGTAGCCTAATAATTCAGGCACCTAACGTCATACTGCATGGAACCTCCACAATATTTTTCATTAAAAAATGTGTCAAACTCTTGTAGTATTAGGCAATATCTACTTCTTAAGACAGAAGTGTATGACGTGTCTGGCTTTTTACTTGACTTTCTTTATTCTTGTCATCTCTGTTCTCTCTTCTCTAACCATTTCACCTCAAAACTTAAAGAGTAGGTGGCAGATTAATAAAACAATACACTGTTCAGTGCATTGCTGTAAGTTATTTGCTTCTGATACTGCATGCATGAACCACCTCTGTTTGACGAATAACTGAGGAAAATGGGATCTGACAAACAGCTCTTCTTTCAGCAGATGCCTACTATGACAGCATCAATAGAAAAACACATCATTGGTTCTAAAATGCCACATTTTTACCATTTACATTGAATAAGACATGAAACTCTTTAAGGGAAGCGGTACTATGTTATCATTAAGGCCTGTTGACACTATGCAGGGTGTGCTTTGAACTCAATTCTGTCATCACTCTTAATCTGCACCTAAATGCATTCCACTCTAAATAGAGGGAAGGGCTGTCTGCATGTTGACAACAGTGCCAGTGATGAAATATTGCACTCTTTAAAATCTCATTTACAGATTGTTTCATTACCACCCACAACTGGCTTGGATCCGTGAGGGAACACACCTGCTCTCATTAGGGCCACGTGATGTCTGCCAATAACAGTATTTCCATGAAGATGAATGTCCTGGAAACTATCTTTATCTCCCTGCTGATGGACTTTACTGCCTTCTCCCTCTTTGGGGAGGTAAGGCATAGGCAATCTGCTGATTACTCCTTGAGTTACTGATCTGTTTTGATGACTGTTACATAGTTACAGACTACAGTATACTCATGGCCTCTCTCTTCCACTAGGTAGCCTATGTAATCTTCCTCTAATGTTTATTATATCCAACTGCATATTAGTTCCTTACGCTAAATAGTCTTAGTATGCTAACTGAACACCAAGCTAGGTGTATTTGCATACAGAAAAATTCTGTTCCCTATTAAGATTTTCCATATTTAGCATGTTGAATCCATAATATCAAAACAGAAACTATTATTAATGTTACATATAGCATATAGAATATATGTTGAATGTGCATTAGTACAGCTTATGTCACTGTCTGAGGCAGTTAGTACAATGTTACTAAGTTCACTGACATTACATGCATCAAAGTGTTCTGGCCAAACCATGCATAACTTTACAGAGCAGCTACCATACCTACTACTTAGGCAGTAGATGGATAGAACTTAAAATATCTTGATTTTCCTGTTCTAGTAGAATTCAAATAAATATTTCATCATATCAAATCCCATGGTTTGAAGTGCTTATTCAAGCACCAGTTACAAAGAACTTCACTTGGTTGCAGCCTGGCACGATATAATACTTAGCAATAGGAATGAAATGTTACAAGAAATCATGAAGTTATTTTCCCCTGACACAAGCAAGTAAGCACAGTAAGGTATGCTTGTTCATAATATGCAGACAAACATTAGAACCCCATTTTTAAAGTACCTGTAAATTGAGAAATTAAATCAAAAATTAAGAATCTTTCCATCCAGCAAGTCAAATTTAGTTTACTAACCATACACTCCCAGAACCTTATTTTTATGACGTATATCAGATAAAGGGATCTCAAAAGGATGACACAGCACATTAAAAACCTCTTAATCAGCACAAGATACCACAAGTGTAGATATAAGCATCTAGAAATACAGATGCTGCCAGCCTAACAACTCCTTAACTGAAGCCTTACCAGCTGCAAATCCATAGCATGCTGTTCTAGTTACATGTTAAACTTTTTGTTTTAATTTGTGTGTACATTGTGTCTTATATATAAATGCTGAGCTCATGAAGTCAACCTGAACTTCACCACTTGCAAACTGGATTTAAATTTCTGTTTATGTATCTATAAGATTGTAGTTATCTGTGTGTGCATACAAAAGCAATTTAAAACTTTTTGTTTGTATTATGCTTTATATTATTTGGAAAAAAACAAGTATATAATCAATTAATATGCAATTATTATAATTAAGAAATATACAGGAAAGTTAGGCTAAACAGGTTATCACATCAAAGAAGAATGGATGAATGGAAAGCTCACACCCTTGTCCTAGACTTACTAAGAAGACTCCAAAAGGAGTTATCTCCAAAAAGAGATCCTTCTACACTTGTAGTCGGCTCTTAAATGGGTCTAGGAGAGGTGGAGCCCACCCCTTCTGGTAGCACAGGTGAATTGCCTTCATCTGTGCTCCCAGGGCTGACTCATTGCTTGCCTCCAGTGATCAATCAGAGGTTCAGGCCATGTGTCGCGGGTTAAGCAAGATCTACCTGTGCCCGTGACAGGGGGGCAGCTGGCCCAAAAGGGCCGCTGGCCCAAAAAGGGAAGGGGAAAAGGGAATGGGAAAAGAAAACAGCGGCAGCGATCTAAGGAGGAAAACTTATTTTACTAACTATGATATTGGAAATGCAAAATAACACAATATAATAAGATCTAATTGAAATTGAGACTAATAAATCAAAAAGATAGGAGAGAGAGTTCCCGAGACCAAGTCAAACCTGAAAAGTTTGGGATGGCTGGGAAAACGCTGCCTCCAGGAGCCCACTGACAAGCAGTAAGTGAAGGTTCCCCCCCCCGGAAGGGTCAGATCCCATGACTTCCGTCACGTACAGAGATAGGTACATGGAGCTGGAGTATTAACACTTTAGTTCCAGTGTACTACATGATGTGTTGATGTGGAATACTAAAAACCAAAAAACGTAAAACCATGACACCATGATTCAGCAGTTCCCATACAATAAGTATAGCACAAACGTTAAGTATCTGAATGATAATCCTTACTTTCTTGAAATAATATAGTCTCTACATGCATTACCTTGCATATTTGAAAGAATGGATTTGTCATTTTAAGGGGCTTATTCTGGTTGCTTTCAACCTACCAGGCATCAAGGTGAAGAAAACATTATTAAATCTAAACAGGAGTATCTACATAGCTAAAATTGCTTTTAAAACCGTTTTAAGTTAAATCAATAAAACTTGCCTATTTATGTAAGGCCTGTATAGGTCCATACATAACAATATCCACAATAGTAAAAAGAGATAAAGACATAATAGTAAAGAATCAAAATTAAGCATGTCAACTTCTTTGGCACTTTGAGTTTAATGTTCTTCAAGTGTTAGCTAATACTTAATGGGGTTTATTCTCACTTACAAGCTTAAATTATTAAAGAAAAATATCTGCCCTTAAGTTTTTGATTAAATTGACTATGAAAGCTGAAAATCCTCACATTATTATATCACATGCAGGTTTCCTTGGAGTTCACACCATCAGTTACATGGAAACTAGAAAGAAACTTTACTTTTCTCCAGATTAAAAACAGATAGCTCCTTGTTAAAGTCACATGCATCAGCAAGCGGTTATATTAAAAAAGCGGTATATTAAAAATATATATAATTGAGTTATTATCAATATCAGCTTATAATAAGTAGGCACCAGTTTCCTAACAGCAACATAGCCTATAGCTTGCAGTGCAGAACTAAGTCCCTCAGGGGTGGAGTGGCAGGGAGGGGGAAAAAGCTGAATGAAAAATCTGTCTCCTTCTTCAGCTTCCTCTCACTCATAAGTAAACTTGCAACCATGCCACGAAATGACTAATGTCTCTCCACTTAAACCAGCTCAGCCCTTTGATATGTCAGTACGCTTTACTGGTCACAGTCTGGTTTACAGTGAAACAGAAAGGTAAGAGTGAGTCAACACATTATTTATGATACAGTGCTGTAATAGAGAATGACTCTGAGAATGAGATCAGAAAGAGGTGTTGCTAAACACACAAATATATGACATGTATTTCAGATGTTAAAATGCAACTGGCTTGTCAACAAACTCTTTTAAAGCCTTGTCTGTAAAGTTTACATGACCTTTAAACTATGAAGAGCTTTTAAAAAAGTTAAATTTTCACACAGGGAAACATTCCTGTTTTTTCATTAGTTTTCAGTCAAGACAGACAATACCGACATTATGTCCAAAATTCACCTTCCACTAAAAGCAAATGAACATCATAACTGAAGACAGTTTACAATGATGTCATCCTACTTTATCAGTCCATATCACAATAACCACTTTCAATGTAAACTTGTGCTAAGATATTTAAACAAAAACAATTCACAATAAATAATAATACAGGAGATAGCTTTGTGGGCATTCGCTGAAACTGTCTAACTACATGGAGTTTTAAAATGATTTTGTTTTCAATTAAAAAAAAATTACAGAATAACAGAATTGCCACCAAGGTTGGAAAAGACCTACAAGATCATCCAGTCCAACCATCCACCAATCACCAATAGTTCTCACTCAACCATATCCCTCAACACAAAATCCGTATGTTCCTTGAACACCTCCAGTGTTGGTGACTCCACCACCCTGGGAAGGAGGAATACAAATTCTCCCCATACTAATTATTATTTTTTTTAAGTCTATAAAGCCACCAGAATATAAAATGATGCAGTAGAACTGAATATGTCTTACTACTATCTGATTCCAACAGGGTGGTGATTTTGCAAAAATGTTCTACATATACATAAAGTCCTTTAATTTGGTATTATTGGTAACATACACATAGCAAAAAGCAATAATACTAAAAAGAAAAAAAAAAAAAAAAGTAGGTCAAAGTAGGGCTTTCTCCCTCAAAGTTTTCATGCTTATGATTCAGGGAAAAAAAAAAAAAAGTATTTTCCAGGCTTTCATACAACCAGACTCCCCCAGTGCTACCACTGCTACTGCAAAGCAGAAGAGATGAGTCAGCATTCACTTCTTTCTACATGGCACTAAGCAGATATCAACTACATGCAAGTCTTTAAAAAAAAAAAAAAAAGAAAATACAAAAAACATTAAAACACAATGGTCTGAAAAGTAGGAAATGCTGCAGTTCCTTACTGCCTTTGTCTTTATGTAAAATTTTGTTACATGAGAAAGCTGTAGTAAATATATTAAGGGTACTACTGAAGTACAAACAAAGTCTCTCATAAGTATCAAGGTACTTGTTTGCGAAGTGGTATCTTCTCAGACCTGTTGGAAAAGCCATGTGATCTATTTAGAGAAAATCCTTTGCTCTTTCAATGCAGTATCATACTGTCTTATATGCAACTACAAGGCACACATCCTCAGAATAGAATAGCCCAAGAATAAAGCAGAAGTCAATGAACTTGACTAGAGCTGTGAGTCTGACCATTTAATCTACTTGCACTCTTAAGACAGCTGAGTTTCTACAGTCATTTGTTGTGATGGCACAACTGGCACCTGCTGCCTGCGAGAGTATTCTAAAGGCAACCTAGTGCAGCCAAGCAATGGGCCGTATTCACTCTTCCTATTTTGAATGCACAAATAGGAAACTACAGTTTACAGATCACAGAAGAATGACTTGAGTTGGAAGACATCTTAAAGATCATCTAGTTTCAACTCCACTGCCACAGATGGAGTTGCCATCCACTAGATCAGGCTGCCAAAGGCGCTGTCCAACCTGGCTATGAACGCCTCCAAGAATGGGCATCCACAACTTCTTTGGGCAACTTGCTCCGGTGCCTCACTGCCCTCAGAATAAATAATTTACTCCAATCATTTAACCTAAATCTCCTCTCTTATAGTTTAAAACCATTCATTTTCCTATCACTGTCTGCCCAAGTAGAAATTCTACTTCCTTCATGTTTATACGCCCCATTTAAGTACTGAAAAGTAGTAATGAGGTTTCCCCAGAGCCTTCTCTTCTCGAGGCTGAAAAAGACCAACTCTCCCTCAGTCTTTCTTCAGAGGAGTGGTGCTCAGATAATCTCTGTGATCCTCCTCTGGATCCATTCCAAGAGCTCCGTGTCTTTCTTGTGCTGAGGGCTCCAGGTCTGGACACGGTACTCTAGATGTGTCTCATGAGGGCAGAGCAGTGAAGGTAATCTAAGTCTACATTCTTTTAGTTTAAAACCTTATCTTACCAATACACACCCTGGTAGTCTCTCCCTGTCTTTCTTGCAGGGCTTTCTTTAGGTACTGGAAGGCTCTTTGGATCGGAAGGAACGTTAAAGATGATCTAGTTCCAACCTAGCGTGGCCAGAGTTTCCACCCACTAGATCAGGCTGATGAGGGCCCCATCCAATCTGGTCTTGAAAGCCCCCAGGGATGGGGCATCCAAAGCTTCTCTAGGCAACCTACTCCAGAGCTTCACCATCCTAAGAACACATAGTCTTGTTTCTTTCTCTTCTGGTAGGCTTTGGTAGGCTCCTATACAATAGATTGCAAAGCAGTTTTTCTTTTCACATTCCACTTCTTTCCATGAAGCATACTAGAGTAACATTACTCAGCTCTCCACATTTAAAACTAGATACTTTCAAAAGCTTGAGGGCTTTAGCACCCAATTTCCATTTTGAAATGGGTATTCTCCGTATTTTTCCCTCAGCTTTTCTAGAAGTCCCACCTCAAGACTGCTGTGTGTTAATTCTAATTAATTTTTGGCACCAGATGAAGCAATTTTAGTCATCGGATTATAAAGACAATTCAAGAGAAGCAAAACAGTCTCATTCACTCTTTTGCCCTTTGCAAGTCACAAAATCTTCAATCATGTATATGTCTTGCACTTGCCACTTTTGCAAAATATAAACAGATGGGTTCCAAATGATTTTTCACAGAAATGGGACTTTCATTTTTCCAAACTGAGTACTTGCAATATATTCTTTACAATGCTGCTCCTGAGGGTTTGAAAAAATAAAATAAAATTTAAAGAAAGAGCTTGATAGATACTCCTTTACCTTTACCCAACTTAAAATCAATCACTCTCACTAGTTCCCAACTGGGCCTCTCCCCAGACATATCTAAACAGTTTCTCTTCTGTAGTGTAATCTTTTATTATTATTATTATTATTATTATTATTATTATTATTATTATTATTATTATTATTATTTTATAAATACAAGTGCTGTCAAAAAGTAATACATATTATAGATGTTGCATAATACAATATATTTTTCAGCAGAATATTTTAGAAGTTTTCTGTTTGTTTAAGCATTATTTGGACTTATGATACTATATAGATTTATAAAAACACTTGCAATAATACAGCCAATGAGAGTAGAGGTAAGGAACACCTATTTTAAGTTTCAAAATAACCAAGAAACAACAGTGCTCCATGTTGGAACAGAACGCAGAGCACTGTACAGTTCTGATTCTTAAGTAGATCTGCAGGTTTTACACAGAATAAACATAGAAACTTAATAGTAAAAGTTAAACTTACTATTTATCAATACATGAAATTTCATCGCAGAGTAGCAAGAGCTACGATCAGAAGTCTCAGGAAAGGCTTCCATCTTGTAGGATTTCCCATGACTACAGGACATCTTATTTTGAGATGTAAGCAATTACAAAGATGAGTAACAAGGAGTCTTGACTTCATTGCCAATGAACAGATGTTGGCTGGTTGTCTATTTTACTTAATTTTTGGGGGGGAACAGGTGTGGCTAGTGTTGACTGTTATTTAGTTTTGTTTTAAGACCTCTAAAAAACAATGACAACATATGGCATCTCTATACACATAGAAATTTATTGACAGTAAAACACACATTATGAACTCTTCTAGCAATTAAGTTATATACTTCTCCAACCATATATTACAAAGAAATAATTCAGTGAAGTAGAATGATGACAACAGGCCACTAGTTTTTGACACTGGATGACAGTTTTCAAACTATCGAAGAAATTTGCTGAAACTCACAGAATTATTCTACAAAAGGGAACGTAAGCTGTTAGAACAACGATCCATCATTCAAAATTGCTCAGTAATATTTTTAGTTAATAATCCATAATTTGAATGGTGATTTGATGTGCTATACAGGAATTTTTGTCTTCCCTCTTTGTTGCATTATTAAAGATTCATCTGTAATACTTTAGAAAAAATATCATCTGCAGGAATAAGATTTAATTTTAATTTAAGAGCATTTAAATATCATAACTCATTGTTTTTCTTTCAGAGTGCTAACTAGACGTTATCATAAGGGGAAGTTAAGAGGAACACAGGAGAAAATGTTCCATTTCATAAAGCCAAGGTGTGTTTCTTTGCATATCACTCAGTAACTATGTTTTAAGTCATTAAAAATATAAAGGCAAAAATATATTGTTGTCATTTTTTTTTAAATTAACAGAAGAATAAATATATTTTGACTGTTGTATTATGTATTCTAAGAGCTCAGAGACCTGTTCAATAACAACAGAATAAATACAATAAACTGATTTACCACTATAAAGCTATGTTGCTTCCATATACTGCAAATGTGATGTCTCCTGGAAGTATATTACGAAGTATAGCATATTACTGTGTATAAATTCCCTCACACAGAAGACTGTTCAGTCAATTATTTATTTAGAACAGATATTCCTACATCAACTACCTCATTAATTTTCCATTAATGCTTTTCCAATATATGCCAACACTAAATAAATAAATAAATACATACATACATAAACAAACAAACTGGTTCAGAAAACAGTTCAACTAAAACCAGTTAAGATAAAAATAAAAATTCATTAACTTAAAAAAGAGTTTCAGTCAAATCCAAAACAGAGCAAATGTTTAGATTAGAAAAGTGATTTAGAACATACATTCCTTCCTTGATCTTCAGATTTTTTTACAAGATGTACTTAGTAAAAATGAAGATAGCAGCTGCATGATGCTTCTAACAAACTAATCTATATCATATACAATGTAAAAATTAGACCTAGAGCAACAAGAGCAGAAAGATCTTTAATGTCTTAATTTTTATTATTGAGCTAAATAGCAACTTTATTCACAGCGAAGCTGTTTAAAATTCTACAAATTTCTCCATACCTGAAATGATTCATTCTGATTAAAAAAAATATGGAATAACAGCCACTTCTTTGTTTCATTTGAATTTTACTTATTCCAGTAACCTTAATGTGGTTTCTATTTGAGATATGTAGGTAGTCCAACAGAAGCTAAATGATGTTCATCATTATCATTAGTAAGTTAAAGTCAGAGTTAAAGTGAAATGAACAGTACATACTCTTCCTAGTACATTATTGTACAGATTTGTACCAAAGAAATTAAGACTGGTATAAATTAAATAGAAATAAAAATTCCTGTGTGTAAGCACAAGAATTAAAAAAAAAAATAAAATAGCAAAACAATGGTTTGAAAAGAAAGGTCTATATTGATAACAAAGGATCTTTTATTCAGGACAATTTTCCCAGGAATAAAATTAAGGTATGTGATGTTTACGTTAAGACTAAAGATCTGTCCAAAGACCATTTTCTTGTCAGTCAAAAGGAACTGACATTCCTTGTCTTGTGTCATGCGCAAGTGATCATAATCAGACTACTTAGACGCAAATATCTTGCCTCTTTTAAGTATGCAGCTTTGAAGTGCGAATGCATAATAATAACTTCCTTAAATATTTGATAAGTAACAGCTTCCCCCTTCCATACCATCTTGCACTGACTTTAAGGAAACTAGCTTTCTTACATTATCTTAATGTATACTTCAGAAATACACTGAAATCCATGTGTGAAAATAAATGAGTCAGTTACACCCCAAAAGCCTTCCAAAAGATAAGTCCCTTTTGTAATTAAGCTACATTAGAGAGAAAAATTGATTAAATGCCTATCTCACTTCATTTGATTTAGACCCCAAACAATCATTTAGTTCACCAATAAAGTACTGACACAGCATTCACATCCATTTTTTGGAAAGTTGGCTCATCTTTATGTACTTTATCATTAATTCTCTTTTCCAGTTTAGATAGTTGACTCTAAAAATAGTTACCTTCAGAAAAGCATATTGAGAAGCACGTGTTCAAATGTGCTACAGAGATCTTGGGAAAAACAACAACAAAAACAAACAAACAAACAAACAAACAACACAGCAGTGTTCTCAAATGCTTTAAATTACTACAAATTTGCTAGACACATATATAAAGAAGTAACATAAGTTATAGAGTAAGGTAGACATTGCTACAAAATCCTAAACCGAGACTGCAGTGGGGTGAATGTTTTATTTAGAACAAATGAAAGTTTAAAATTTGTACATAAATTCTGTATAGTGACTGAATACAGACATTTTATAAAATGTAATCTGCCTACAGGGAATAAATCTGAATGGCTAAAAGCATTATTTTCATACAAAATAATAATACAAAAAGTTATAAAGTTATCCTAGCTTAGAATTTTTAAAATAATTTTGTCAGAGCCACAGCAAAGAATGTGGTACATTCTATACACTTTCTGAAGTAGCAAACATCCCAAGCCTCAAACAAAGCTCTCATTCACGCAGATTTGATTCATTCATTATATTAATAATGGTGCAAAGGGTACCTCATCCTAATTGCTCAACAGGAACCTGACACAGAGAGAAACCAGAAATAACAGTCAAAATGTTAAGAAAGAGAAGATATGTATACGAAAAGCATGAAACCATTTATTGACAGTGAAGTTCTTGCACTGAGTACGACTGTCAAGGCTACTGATTTTCACTGTTTATGGACACAGAAGTCCATCATAACTGGCAAGCATCTTATAGGTTTTTTTGAAGTGAACATGGAGTCCCACAGCATGTGGAAAAGATTCAGCATTCAAAGGGAAGTCACCTGTAGCTTGTTAGCAAATTCATTGAATTCTGAAGCCAACACTCTCATGAAAAACATCCTGTGCTCATTCTTGGGATAATTTTGTAATTATTATTATTATTATTATTATTATTATTATTATTATTATTATTATTATTATTATTATTATTTATATACAGAATACATCTGACGGCATCTCTTTCAATTTTGAATGCAGAATCTACCAAATACAAGTGCAAACAACCATTAAAGAAGCATTTCTGTGACTAATAGGTATGAATGCCTTAAAAATCTTATAAATTGTACAATGCTGCTCCAAAAGTAATGTCTCATATTTTATTATATTGGCCCATGAGATCAGAGGTGGATGCTGGTTGGTATAGCAGTAGAAGTTGAATCTTTCCATTGCATTTTTTTACCATATAACAGATAGCAGTAGAGCATCTAACAAAATGGCATCTGACATGGAAGTGGGGATGAAACAAAGGTAAGTCACTGAATTATTCCATCTGGAAAAAATGGTGCCCACTGACATTTACTGATGCTTGCTGAATGTTGATAGACATCAAATAGTGGACATGAGGACAGTGAAATGGTGGTGATGCATTTCAGCAGCGGTGACAATGACAGTAGGTCACATCTGCTGATGCAGATTATACAAGCACAGCATGAAGGCTCTTGCTTATCACTACACACATAGCTAATGGTGGTGACTATAATGAAAACGAAGTTTTGTAGCTGAGAAACTGCTCTATCAAATAATATTATTGTGATCTTTGCATCTGTTGCAGATTCCATAGAAATAAATAGGAGGCATTATTTTCAGAGCAACCTACATCATTTCAACATTGACAAAGATCAACTAACTTCAATCTCAAATGGATTTTAAATACACCTAAAAATCCCTATGAAATAATTTTTAATGCTTGAAATAGTCCCAGGGTTACACCCTAGGGTGTTGCAGAAAGAAATGATGCATTCCTTAGCTAAAGATCCTTTGGAAAGTCAGGCAAATAAAGGTAACTTCTTCTATGGGCAACATCCCAAAATACTGACATATTCTTAAGCAAGACTGATAGGCAATATCATGGTAAGTAATACAATAAGCACACTAAGCTAGAGAACCACTATGGATTTAAACTTATGTTACTTAAAAAAAGAAATCAAATTCTTAAATAGAAATATGTTAGGCATGCAGAGTTTATTTTGGTGTAATTTAGTCCATGTATTTTATATTATACTCTTTCACTATTAACTTACTGAATGACTTAGGAACTTAAAACTGTGAGTTTTTAGCACAAATCTTTTTGGGGCTACAGGCTTCTGTCATCCCTGGATATGTAACACAATACTCTGAACTGTCAGGCACAAGCCTATAGAAATAACATTAAATTTTTCATCCCCCCAGAAAAGCTGTACACTGCCTAATTTGGATGTATATTAACTGTATTCACATTATGAATCAAAAAAGAAGTTAATATTGTGATGCTGTCTTCACCTTCCAGATGTGTTATTGAAACACAAAAAGGTAGAGGCTTGCTCAAGGTCAGGGGGATAGCTGACAGAGTGAGAAACCACTACAAGCTACTACCTAGCCAGATGCAAAGCACACTCATGAATATGCTGGCAAAAACTGGAAATTTGTAGTTTTAGAAAAGGAGTTGATGCACTCTCTGATCTTCTCAAGATGCGGGCAAACCTGAATATTGGAATAAAGAAAAACCAATAGCCCATAACATGTTTGTCTCTCTTTACTTAAAATAAACTAACCAAGTATTCTTCTTTTGAATAAAAGTCTCTAGAAAATAGCTCATAGCAGCTAAGATTAAATTTTTAAATACTGCCTTTAAAGAAACAACAAAGAGGAAGTACAAAAAAAAGTCTGCAGAGCAAATGTAAACAGTCACATTGTTCTAAGACTGTTGTGCAATTAGCTACTCTTGTTAAAATGTTAATGAGTAGCTTGCCATGGGATTGCTGAATTGCAGTTTACTTCTGAACAGGTCAGCATTTTACTGTTTCTTACCCCTCTGGCCCCATTTTACAGTTCTTTTTTTAATAGCTGAAACTCTTTGAATGAATACTACTTCTTTGAAGTGAAATACAATACAAAACAGCTAGCACAAAGACATGCTTGTAAGTATCAGAAGTGGAAAAAAATATACATTTTTACACTGAATATCAAAATTACAGTTTTTGAGGAGAATTAATTTATGCACATGCTCATCAGAAAGATAACAAAAATAGCCATCGCAAATGCCTGATTAGTCTTGAGATTCCAATCATGAATCTTTTAATAGAATTTCTTCTGTAAGAGTGGTTAGCAGCAGTTCTTACTTTGCTATTCCAGTACTTTACCCCCACTCCCCCACAGCATTCTAAAAACAGTGACATCCAGATGTGGCCTTGAATGTTATTGAGGTACACAGTAAGAGGTGCATCCTAATAACAAAATTATGATAATACAATTTGATTATATTGGGGAAAAATAGGAATAATAATACTGAAACTCAATTACTTGGGCAGCTCTAACTGGGAACTATTGTAATTTGGTAGCATATGCTCCTAAATCATATTAAGTATACATATATATAATGTGGCAAACTAACCAAGATTTCTTGAAGTATTTTCTTTACAGATAATTTTTTTTCTTAAAAGTCCACTCCTGTTGTTACTTATTTATGTTGCCATGTCTTGCAAGGGACTGCATCCTTAGCAGATGGCCTGCATTATATCTGAGAAGCCACTGAAGGTGCCCAAAGCATCCTTCCAAAGAGATAGGTTTCTAAAATGCCATATGTGTACATCAGCAAACAAACACACAAACACCTCCGCTTTTCTTTGTCAATTATGTCAAAAACAAACACCCAAAGGGTAAAAAAAGAGTAAAACTAGTTTCTAAACCCCATTCAAATCAGTCTGTTTATTGCTTTTCAATTATTATATTAGAAGAAAATTCAAAAATATTCATCACAAATGACTTCCTATCAAGATTTTTTAAGTTCAATCACTCTCACATGTGTGAACATATATATGTGTGTGTCTGCATAGGTGTACATATACAAGGTGGATATGAACTTGTTTCTTTCTTTCTTTTCATATTTTAGTCTTCAAAATTTTCTTTTGTTCTCAATGCAAATGGTCATTGGTTCATCTTCTCTCACCCAGGACAGTTATGTCACATCACTTGACTAATAAGCATGCATTTGCCACTAAAAGACATTTTAACTGAGAGCTGTCACATCCATCATCTCCACTCGGGCTGGTTAAAATTTTTATCTGCCTTCTTGAATTAATTTCAGCTTGCCTGGGCCCAGCAGGGGACTTTAGAGTGGTTTAGTTAAATTCTTCATTTCAAAAAAGCATTTAGAGTCCTTCTATTTAGATTTTTCTCTTGCATCTAATTTTTGTTTCACATTACTGAAACAAAGAGGTAATTATACATCCTTTGAAGGAGGGGGGGGGAGGGGGGGGAGGAAACAGGCAGATGAGAGAGAAAAAAAAAATTCCAATTTTTTTTTTTTTTTTTTTTTTCTGGGAAAACACTTTCTCTTTGCTTCCCTGTTTTTTCATATGGTTTCCTATTATTTCACAAATTATCTATAACCATAGCTAGAAGTGATTAAGCTAAAATGAAAATGTACACAAAATGTAAAGTAAAAATGAGAAAACATGAGTTGACAGTCAAAACAAGATGAGAAGGGGAGAAAGATGTTAGAAATGAAAGATCTGTCACCAAAATATACAGATCATGTCTGTTACAAAGCTGAATGAAACCAAGACTATAAACTATCCTCCTTAAAGCACTCTTTCAACATTTATTTTTTTTCTAGGCAGTAAACACATAGGTAGGTGATGAAATTCAAGCTGTGAAGAAGAGGGATGTTAGAAGCTGAGTAACTGTAGTAAAGGCTCTAAATCCACATGGATATATAAACCTTGTGGCTAGTATTGGACTCATGATATATTTTCTGTCCTTCATTAGAGGCCATCAAAGTATTTCTGTATATTTCGAACACATTAATGCATATTAGAAATGCTCAATAAGCACAGGAAAAGTAATCCAAAAACATGATAGCTAATCTATACTAAAATACTAATATCCATCTGTACATAAATATTCACAAAATGTGTAAAATTCAGAGTATCTAACTGTACCTTCATAACTTGAAACATTATTTTGTCTTTGAATCCTTAAACATATTACCTTTTGTAATTCTGTTCCTAAAGCAAGGGAACAAATAGGACAGGGATGCTTCTCCAATTCTGAAACCTATTGAGTGTAAACTGTGTTTTGGCCAGAGGAGACTCTTCATAGATAACCTCTGCAACAGTTTCTGCAGTCTGCGTCATATCAGTAATACCCAAGAAAGCATACACAAAGGCCCCTACAAATTATTGTACTATCTACAGATCTATTGTGAAGGTGGAGTAAGTTAGCTCTAGAAATTTTAAACCTGACAGGATTTAGAAGTTGTATGAACAAGGGAAGTAACTGGTATTGCATGTCCCACTAGGAAGGGATGATTTTCCACTGTTACCACTGAATTTAAATGAACTTCTGCACCTGTGCTTATGAGCTAATTATATTGCTTCTCCTTAGGTATAGAGTCAATCTGATCAAAAGTGCTTTAAAATAAAAAGCTTCTGAAAAAGACAACTGCATCACAGTAAAAGAATTAGCACAAGGAAACAAAAACAACAACCAAAAAATATTGTACTAAGTAATGATAGAAAAAAATCTGAATATTTTTGGGCTCAAAAAGATACTCAAATAAAAAAGAAATACTTTACAGCTCTTAGGCCTTAAATTTATCACTCTAACCTGGTAACTTTGAAACTAGTATTATAAATATAAATAAATAAATAAATAAATAAATAAATAAATAAATAAATGCATTGCCTTCTACACAAGTCCTGAAACTCTGTATGCAATTTTCAAAATGTTCAGTTATTGAGTCTGTGTGAGGTACAGAAAGACAACAGCTCAAAGACTTTGCTGGACAACAAGTAAGAGGAAGATTCTTTCTGGAATTCATTACACATATTCAATTGTAAATGCTATTGTCTTTGCTACAGGACTGACCACATCTTTTCTAACATAGCTGAATGTGCAAAATGAACCAAGGGATTGTGTCTTGTTCTTCTTTTTATTTCCCCTTTTGTCAGATAACAGCTTTATATGAAAAAGGACTGGAGGTGAAACACACTGGAATAAGCATATTAGAAGCACACTGGCTCATTCATACCCATAAAAAACACAGGAAAATCTCCAGAGCAGTAATGAATTACAAAGACTAAATCCACTTCAATAAGCTGAATTTGTTCATTAAATTACTTTTTATGGTGTCAAAATTTTACCTTATGAAAAGTTATTACAGGAATAATTCAAGTACTAATTTATTAGAATTAATTTGTTTTACAGTCCCTTCTCCATGCACAAGAAGTAAACCATCTTATCTTAGAGGAAAATAAAACATCCCATCTCTTAAATTTATGGGAGTTCTCATGAAGATATAAAGATACCTCTGAAAGGAGAGAAAAAAGGAGTCATCAGTATAGTACTTGTAATTAGATACATATTTCAGAGAAAAATTCATTGACATGGAGAACAAGATTTATCAATTCTAAGTTCAAATAGTTTAATAACTTTAAGTCCCACACATTCTCCCGCAGTTCTGAGTATCCATCGGTTCTTTCAGTAAGAACAAATTCACAGAAGTATCTTCAGACCCCAAAACCCACCTTCAAAGAAGAATCAATCACAAAGCTATTTAGATGCCTATCTCCCTCTGAGGGACTACATATCAATGACCTGAGTTTCAGCAGCTTAAGTTCAGGGGCAGTAACAGCACCTATATAAACATATGAAAAGCATGATGTTGAAATGAAATCACTCAGGCATTTCCTTAATTATGGCAAAAATTACTTGATCTATCCACTACAGAAGTCTATATATTAGCTAATATTTTGTTATTAAATGGATTTGATAGTGTTTAGCTGTTTAAAGCTGCAAGAATGTTCCTATCACCTGCAGAAAATATTACCCTCAATTCTGTAAAACAGGATTATGAGCAACAGTAACTAAATTAGACATTACCTGAATACAATGTTTTGAGGCAAAGAACAATTTTTAAAGCATGGTTCTAAGAAAGAAGGAAATACATAGATGTGTGGAAGAAGCACCAAATAGGGCTGAGAAATGATATTTGATAACTGTCCATAGGAGAGCACAGTCCATTCTCCATGAAGACATGGCAGAATGTGCAAGAGTCGAAATGGGATAAGTTTTTCCTGTACTTTTCTCAAAATGCTGAAAATACAAGCATGTGGAGTCTGTCTTGTGCATCTGCTCCAACACATTTATGTAAGAGATTCTGTATGAGAAATATCTAAGAAAAAAAAAGAAAGAATCATTTAGTGAACAAGGTTAAATGAGACTCCTACGCACATGAATGAAAAGTCAAGAGAATCTTCATCAGTAACAATTGTGAGCATATGCCAGCAAGACTAAGCAGACTGATTAGATCTCCTATCAGATAACAGGCTAGATTCTGTCATCCTTACTCAGTCTGAATACAACTTAAATCAACTCTTATCATGAGTAAGGTTCTGCCCCCAGAAATGTACAGATTCTTCAGTCACACTCAGATGAGCAATCCTCTTCCCAATCTGAGATCAAAACTGAGAATTTAATTAAGTAGAAAATTCAGATGCCTTTACTCGGTTAGTTTATTAACTAATATCCCATGATCAACTGTTCACAAGTATTAAAATTCCCAACTTTGTCGTATGCTGGTGGACTCTGTCAATGTTTCTCTTGCCCCCAAATCCTTGCTTTGTTGTGGCTTCTCTGAGCATCGTAATGAAAAGTGCCTGACAGTGGCTTAGCCTTCTTTTTCCATCAGCTATTTGGATTCAAACATGCACAGCTCATGCATAAGCAAACAGGTGCAAGGGACGGGTCTGCCAAAGCCCAAGCAAGCACGAGATACACATGTAGCTTGCTGATTGTGGTGTGCTACTGATAGAAGGCAACAAGGCCAGACAATAGGCAGGGTCAGTAGGTGGCTCTTTGATTTTCCTGGCTCTCCACAGAACAGCAGCATGGGACTTTGCCTTTAGGGGGAAAAACGTTGCCTTGCCATGCAGTAAAGCACAAGGGCTAGTAAACCAACAAGCAACTGAAACATAGTATCTGTTCTTAAAAAAACAGCTAAAGCAAAGAAGAACATGCTTACCCACAAGGCTTGCTGTTTACTTGTGAAGAGATGATTAACTGTGAAAACTTTCTAATAAAACAAATAGCTCTGCAGGAATTATGTTTCCTACATAAAATGCAACCTCCAGTACTAAAATATATAAATAGAGTTCCATGTGAAAGAAATTCCAGCTACAGCCTTACCATCTTAATACTACCGCATGCTCAAGCTTATTTTAAAATCCTTTTTATTATTATTATTATTTTATTTTTTTTTTGTCAAAAATGACAAAATCTGTCACGGTGTTAACTAGATCAATCTATGCCTGTGACACTTCTTTTCTTTCTCTCTTCCTAGTAGACTTGGAGTTAAGAGATTTCAAAACACTCTTCAACAAACACTCGAATTTTTGCCTCAGAAGTCCTAATTATGTTCTGGGCTGCATTAAAAAAGGGGTGGCCAGCAGGGAGATGGAAGTGATTGTCCCCCTCTACTTGGCTCTTGTGAGGTTCCATCTGGAGTACCGCATCCAGTCCTGGGGCCCCCAGCACAGGAAGGATGTGGAGCTCTTGGAGCAGGTCCAGAGGAGGGCCACTAAGATGATCTGAGGGCTGGAGCACCTCTCCGATAAGAAAAGGTTGAAAGAGCTGTGCTTGTTTAGCTTGGAGAAGGTCTCCAGGGACACCTCACTGTGGCCTTCCAAAACTTGAAGGGAGCATATAAACAGGAGGGGGAATGGCTGTTTAAATGGGTGAATAGTGATAGGACAAGGTTATAAACTAAGACAGGGGAGGTTTAGGTTAGATATTAGGCACACTGGAACAGGTTGCCCAAGGAGGTTTTGGATGCCCCATCCCTGGAGGCATTCAAGGCCAGGCTGGATATGGCCCTGGGCAGCCTGGTCTAGTGGTTTGTGACACTGCATATAGCAGAGGGCTTGAAACTAGATGATCATTGTGGTCCTTTTCAGCCTAGGCCATTCTATGATTCTAGATTATGTCTAGATACTGTAGTGAGCCAGCATTTCTCCATCTCCATTTGTAGGAGCTGTTATGCAGCAAGATGGCAACTTT
Organism: Perdix hodgsoniae; assembly: GCA_035772895.1. Lineage (NCBI taxonomy): Eukaryota > Metazoa > Chordata > Aves > Galliformes > Phasianidae > Perdix > Perdix hodgsoniae. The sequence goes on from JAPSGF010000033.1 coordinate 655,064, forward strand.
TTTTAAATTTAAGAAAAACAAAACCACACAACACAAGTGGTATGGCAATGAGAAAAATTAGCTGAAATGCCCAAATTAAAGTCACTACAGAAACTAAAATCTCATCAGTTTCAGTGCAACAGCATAAATTTACAGCAGAGAGAAGTAGTGCCTTCTCTCACAGATCTGCTTGTTTTTCAGCTTATCTTACTTTTTAAGTCACCTATTCCAAAAGAAACAGCCAGACATTATTCTGAAGTAAAAAGTTACCAAACTCCATATGGTATCATAGAACATAGAACATTCACCTTATATCTCAAAACTGTTCATTTAAGACTGGAGATGTGGAGTTTAGAAAGAGGACATGCTTTTATTACTACATCCAATTAGCTTAAATAATTTGTTCTCAAAAATTGTAAACTCCGACCTGAATTAATTAAAACATTCAAAGCTTTAGAATACAAACATATGTTGTCACATGCCACAGAAGGAAGCAAGGAAGGAAGGAGAGGAAAAGAGAAGAAAAAGAGAAGAAAAAGAGAAGAAAAAAGAGAAGAAAAAGAGAAGAAAAAGAGAGAAAGAAAGAAATAGAGAGAGAGAGAGAAAGAGAGAGAGAAAGAGATAGAGAATCCTCAAACTTTTACATATACTGATGCAAAACCACCCATATTGCTGCATGCTTAGAACAGGCCAGTAATTTTGCCTTTAGAGGGAGAAACACTTCTTTACCTGTTCAACAATTCTCAGCTGACCTGCAATATGACCCCTACATTACCTGTTATATGGCCTTCTGAAAGGGCATGGCACTGATATAAGAATGCATGCCCAGCAGGTTTACTATTGCTCCTAATAACGTTTTTAGTCCTTTCTCTCTCATATTCAGAGTTTGTTCTATCTCTCAGTTGGAATTCTTACATGCAAGCAGGAAAATTCTAACTAATTAATGGACATTTGTCCTAGCAAGGTAAGCTTCCTTTATAAACCTCTTTCTAAAATGCTTTATCTAGACTTACCAAAATCTGGCTTTTCACTTCAAACTCTTTTCTGCCAGATTTAAGTTTTTTAACTATGAAGGCAAATAGTATTTCATTTTCTATCTGCTTTTAATTATGTTCATTTGGTAGACTGTTAATATTTAAAGGACAAATACATGTGGTAACCTCTGACACTTTCTTACCATTATTGATACTCAAAAGCTAGCAAGACAGATTAAAACAAGAATTATCAGAGATGTTACCACAGCTCATTTTTATCAGCAGGCTATATATTAAGACATTAATAAATAAATACAACCCTCTCTCACAAATATCACTAGTATGAGAGTGTGTCTAATTTAAATATATTTGCCATAAGATTAAGCATCAAACTATAAAATCAATTTATATTTCCATCAGAGTTAAGTTTACAAACCTAAATAAAACTAGAAATTTTCATTTACAACTTCAGTAACCTACATCCTACTCAGACAACTACCCCAGACCCTATTAATATTCATAACTTCTTTCTACCTCCGTTTTACTTCAAAACTAGAGGAAGCGACCACTTGAATTCTGCACTACACGCATTGGAGACTGAATATAGATGGCTTATGAGGCTTTAAATCAGGCTATTCAGTTAGTTTTACTGTAGATAAAAATATTTTCTTCTTTGAGTTTGGTGATCTCAGGTTTCATACTGTAGAACAAGTATTTGTCATGAGGCAAAAAGTGACTTCAAATGCTTACCATTTTTATCACAACGCAAAAACCAGTCCTGAGAACCAGTGAAAAAAGGACTGAAAATGTACATGTAGTATACCTAAATATCAACAGGCTTGACATACAGTTTTCCGTTGCTTTCTTCCACTGCCTTATATTGTCAAATTTTCTCCACAGATATAATGTAGAAATATTAATAAGCATATCTGAGGTATCTAAACTATTCCCCAGTTTTTACTCAGAAATAGTTACCAGTCAGGCCTAGAAGCAGCTAATGACTCTTCTGAAAGATTACGAAATAAACCATAACACCAAAAAGTTATTGAAACTAACTTTTGTTATACATTTTCTACTTTTTTTTCTTTTTTTTTTTTAAGTTTTCATTCTTAGTGTAATCTTCCATTACCTTTGGCCTCTAACCAAGCACGCAGAGAAAGTTCTATACTTGTTTTCTTTTCAAAGGGGAAAAAAGAAACAAAAAACAAAACAAAACAAAAACAAGGAGAATTGACTTCATTTACTTTTGATTTGTGATCTAGTTAATCAGACACTGGTTGAAGCTAATCCTTTCTCGTTTTTAATTAGCTTAATTAGATCAGCAAGCCATCAGAAGCAGCACACAGGAACAAAACCAAGTAGTTCAGTAAGGACAACAAATGTATGATTACATTAAGGACAGTATTATTCAGAGCTGCAAAGCTTAGTAGGCTCCCCTCAGTGTCTTCTGAAACTTTTCTAGTTGCACAATTTTCTAGCACGTGTAAACAGCATATACTGAATTTGGATTACAGGGAAAATATGGCACCATTGTCAATATCTAAGAATGAAGCAGAAATGAACAATCTTTCAGCAAGCCTGTTTAGCCTGCCTCTAATTTATCATGGCTTACATCTCATGCCTGCCAGCAAAGCTGAATTCATATGTTATTGTCCCGAACCTGTCACTTTCTGGACTGCTTTTTAATCTTCCTCCTAGAATTACATTCAGAAAGGTCACTGCTATCCAATTAGAACCTTATCAAAGATGCACATGCAGGCTGGATTCATGCTTATCAAGAATGGGTCATAAATCCAGAAACTGCATATCACAAAGTACCATTACCATAATGAATAACTGACATAAAAAGAAGTGTCAAAAATACCTGTGTATTGCCAAGCAAATGTTTGACTATTTCTCTGTATACCAAAGCAGGTGAATGACTGAAAGGGTTATTAATAAGTACAGGAATTACGGAAATTGAAGACCATTAATTCCAGTAACACTTTATACTTTGGACAAAACCTGGTGTTATAAACATTTCTACAAACAGAGGTTTTTCCCTGTTCCTTTTCCTTAATTCCTCAAATCTGTATTTTTGAGATGATTCATCAGGATTCATTAATATAGTCACAGATTTTTCCTCCATCTCCATTTCAACATCTTTGGAACTTACTAAGAAGGACACTTAGTTTTTTATCAATTAATTTAATCAAGATCAAAACTTACAAGGGGAATTTGCTTTAAATGTTCCAATTAAGGCACATAAATCTGCATACACAAGACATACTGACATGCCTACATTTCTAATATTGATTGTTATAAAAGACATTTTCTCATGTATCACATTGCTACTTGAAAAACATTGTAGTGCATGATCTAGAAAAAAAGAGTAACAACTTCGTAAATACAGTCTAGCCTAAGCTCCCAGAAGTACCAACAGACACAGCAGTTTGCACAGTAGAGTGCAAAGAAGGGTGTCTTGGTCAAGTTTGCATCACTTACAGTCTTGGACGTGGTAGTAACATGCCAGAGAGTCATTTTCCCTCCAGATGTTGAAGCAGCTCTCCCAGCTAGGGGGGAATATTTAACCCAGATTGAGCTTCAGCTGGTGGATGCAGCCCCCCCACTGTTTAAGCGCTGTCCCATGGAGGGGCTTTGCTGTAAAATGGAGGATTTATGGGAGGAAGAGAGCAGGCTGCATGGCATAAGAGAAGATGAAAGGGAAAAAGACGGGATCTTCTCTGGGGCACAACACTTGAATATCCTCAGACTCCAACTGCAGGAGATAAGCTTGGCAGTGCCCATGCTCATTGTTAAGGATGGACTAGATGGCATCTAGAGATTCTTTACAACTTAACCCTCATGGAAGGCTGGGAATTTTCTTTTGGATTAGATATGTAGTTTACTTAACAGCACAGTATATGCTGATTAGCCTGAACACCACTGTTCACTCCTGTAAACTGAAGAATGATTCACAATATAATATCCATATTGCTGGCAAAGGCAATGAACTTGATCTGCTCCTTCCTTCAACACTGCCCAGTTTTTACTTTCATCTGATTACGAGGACATAAAGATTCTGGGTTTCATCTATTTCTTTCTTTCTTTTAAATGTCTGCAAGTGTGTGTCAATCACAGCTTTATTCATTCAAATAAGAGTGTCTAAAATGGCCTTGATTGGAAAGTAACCAAAGTAACCAACATAAATAAATTTAAAAAAAAAAAAAAAAAAAAGGCAAAGAAAAAAGACTTGAGAAAGGTATCTACTGCGGTTCCTATCATGAAGCAAGCTGCAAGGCTTTTTAAACCTTTCAGTGCAAAGGAAGTGCCCTTTGTCCTGAGACTGCACTTGGAGGCTATCAGCTTTAGGTTCTTACGCATACATTATATTATGACTTACAATAATAATTCATATACATAAGACCTGTTTTAAGTGAAGAAAGGAAGATTAAAAAAAAAAAAAAAAAGACCGTACTCAAGCATTAAGAAGTTCACAGTACCCTGTATTCCTTACTAGGTAGTCTGTCTGACAGTCAACTCCATAAGTGCCAGTGTCTACAGCACAGGTGAAATGGAGGTTCTCTTGGGCAGAGATGGTCTTTCTGTTTTGCCTTTATACTGTTTACATCATTCGGAACCCATTTCTCTAGACCTCAGTGTAATATAAATCATAGTTAATACTAATAAAATTCAACTTTCAGCAGAGAGTAATGGATATCCTTATTGGTAATCGTAACAGAAAGGTCACAAATTACAAGGCACAGAGCAAAAATTACCTGATCATACCCAGAGATGTCTCTTTTCTGGTCAAGGTCAGGGTGCACAAGAAGTACCGCAACATTTATTTTTTTCTGTCAACAATGTCCTGCTCCTGTGATAAACTAAGGACTCAAAGCTCCAGGTCACTTTTGAAGCCCTCGTTGGTAATAAATTCTTCTTAATAGTACGCAGAACTGTGCTAGCAAACATGATTTACAGTAATGAGGATGCATGTACCATTTTTCTAGAATATACTGTCAGTTTATTTTACAGTAGCACGTATTTACAGAGCACTTTACTAAAATAAACTAATTAATTATATCCTCAACTGTTTCTATTCAAAATTCTAATGGTATAGTAATCTTCATAAGCAATCATCAAATGTCCACGGAGACTACTATGCCTGTCTTCCAACACCAGATGATCTCACAGAAGGTAGCAAGCAAATGCAGTAGTCAGAAAGAAGGTCTGGTGATTCCCATCTCATTATGTTCTTTAATCATTCCTTCAAGTCCCATGTGTTAGGCACATGACTTAGCTGAATAGACTGAGGACTGCTTTACCTTCCTGAATTCATTATTCAAGGACCAACCATAGTAGTTAGTTTAGGATCACCATGCAGATTTGCAAATTCAATTTACATTAGACACAAGGAAAAAAAGCTTTCAAATTTAAGGATATGCTATAGCTCCTGCTTTTTGTAATCTATACCTATTACAATTCTTAGTGTTCATATACACAAAGTGGTTTTCTGACACAAACACAAATTTTTACAAACTTTTTGCTAACACTAACTATTGAAACTCATTCTAGTCAGCTGCTACATTTCTGATGAAAGAAAAAAATCTGCAAGATATTACACTCAACAAGACCTACAATATAAAAACAGCATCAGGTGATAAGAGAACAACTAAAGACTAGTTCATACAAAACATATTAGAATTTTCTTTCATTTTAGCTAACATTTTCAGAAAAAAAGTATTTAGTCAAATGAGGCATTGGTAATGCAATTATCTGTTTACTATCATGTCCCGTTAATCATCCATTCTTACAAAAATTCTAGCAAGTAAATCATACTTATTTTCTTTATATCAGAAAACTTTAAAATTCACATGATAAGAAAAGGAATATGTTGTATTTCACATGAAACAAAAGACTAATATATAAAAAGTAGGTGACAACTGAGGTCAAACATTGATTGGCATTTATCCTATAGGGACAATACCTTGACCTAGGGACACTCGGTATCCCTTAAATAGTGTTCAGAGAGAGAAAGAGAGAGAGAGAAAATCCTGGATAAAACAAGAGCCTCTTCTTTATTACTCCAACAAGGGACTCCCTGTGGTCCTAACTACATTCCAGCATCTCTAAATCACTTGAGTCAAAACTGCCCACAGAGGACCTGACCAAGAATATTTTACAGGCCTTAAAGAAAAAGGAGCTGTTCACAGGAAGGATTTATTTACATAGATAATTTTAGGGTCAAAATAGTAATTATTATTATTTTTTTCCAGCAAATATTACTACTAAATTAGTAAACACTATCAGTTAGAGCCATGAGAAAGACCAGTGCAGAACATTTGCCTTACTTTTAAATGAGGGAACATTTTTTCATAGATAAATATTCCAGTTTCTACTCCACAATACAAGTTTTACATGCATTTAAAACAGACTTAGACTAAATAGCACTGGCAAACTCTAGCAAACTGTCTTGATTTTCTTACAGCAATCAAGAACAGCACTGTATGTTCAAATAAAACATCAATAGGCAGCATGCTTCAAGTCAAAGTTGCACCACACAGCCAAGATTGCTTAAAAATATATTTTTTTAAAGTGCAATCATTTAGAATAAAAACTTTGAATATACTATTCAGAAAGATCCTGGTGGCTGTAGCAATCACATTTCACCATATTATGTTCAGTAAATTTTCATGGAAAATAAGTTATATAGGATGTGAGGAATCTGATCGCGTGCTATTTGCACAAGAAAATTAGCACTGTACAAATTAAACATGGCACACACTAAGTGGATTTGAAACTGGTAATTGATAAATCTAGAAAAAGAGATATCACTAGGGAATAACTGATGAAAAAGTGAGTTCCTAGTGGAGTACTTCTGGCATTGGTTCACTCTTTCAAAACCATTCAATATCTGTGTAAGTGATTGAGAAAAAAATATAAGGTCACTACTAATCCAATTTTCAGACAACATACATTACTAGATAATGAAGTGGTATGAAATCTATATGAATAAGTATTGTTGGTAAACTGGGAACAATTCATCATTTATGGTAAGATTATATTTCAAAACAAAGAAGAAACCACAGTGACAGTATGGTGAAATGTATTCTAAAAGAAATGAGAAATAATCACGAGAACAGAAATTCCTGATTTAACAGTGCAGATAAAAATTAGTAAAATGATCTCTGGATCTAGCTGAATAGCAGTAAAGATGTATCTCCCATGTGTATCTGCCAATGATTAGAATAATCAAGCAATATTTTGACCAAAATTAGTGTCCACAATTTTGAAGAATATATTTTGAATAACATGACAATCCAAAAAAAAGGGACAAAATGATAGGAAGTTTGGAAATAATAATTTAGAATACAATGCTTAAAGTTTAATATGTTAGGCCTACTAAAGAAATGTATGGGTAGCAAATATTTATGCAATTTGCAATATTTCAAAGTTTATTTCTTAGGGTGCCATTCCCACTACTGGATGTCAGTATAACATGGCTAGAAGATGAGTCTATGAAAATTCAAGTTGCAAATAAAGCTAATGAATCAGTTGTTGAAATAGAGATAAATTCATTTATTTATTTATGGCAAGTTTATCAAACTATTTTGAATTTTAAAACTTATATAACTTTTAATCTCTGTATCTTCCTTCCCTCAGAACCACCTTTGGATCCAACAGCTGAGAGGATTAGAGGCACTACAGAACCACCAGACTGCCACCTAATCAGTGCTCAAAAGTGGTACCTACGTAGTAGAAGATAGCACCTGGCAATTTGGTTCCCATTTTATCACCATTCCACATAGCTACTCAGTGAAAGAAAAATACAGTATGAAATAGCTGCAGTATTTAAGACATATCTCAGACATACCACATGGTGTCGGAAGCAATTTTTTTTTTATCTTGCAAAATATTCAGTATGTACAAGTTTAAAAATATATGAATTGAAACCTAACCAGAACAGAACCAACATTCATGTATTAGTAGTTTTGCCTTTGAGACATCTCAATACTAAAACAGATCAGAAGGGAGCTGTTTTCTTTCACTTATAATCTTTTAAAGATTACACATGGATTCAATATTTGTTCAGGATAACACAGAACATACCCAGGCCCTAAAAAAAATCCATAAACATGTACCCATTTAGACACAAATTATAGTAACTGACATGCAGGATGTCTAATTACATGAGCATATTGATTTTAAAAACTTTTCCTTCATTTACTCAAGTTATATAATTCAACACTGTAATGGCCATTTAGTTTCCACTGCTCAGCAAGAAGGAAACTGAATAGTTTTGAAAGTAACGCTTTTTAAGCAGACCCCCAGATGTGGGCAAGGCAATACTTACGGAAAAATAATAGCAACAATAATAATAATAATCTGCCGTGGTTTTACTCCATTTTTACTTCAGTTTTTAGTAGATGAAAAAAAAAGAGGATACAGTTGAACTTACTTCTTCCTAAACTTCACCTGGACCTGCTATATGGTTTACTGATTGAAAGTCTCCAGACAGCCACATATAGACTACTCTCACCATGATGGGAAAAGAAAAATTCCCAGTAGACATAATATTTTGTTTTGCTATTTGATTGCCATGATGATAGTCCAAAGAGATAGGCACATAGAAACCCACATTTACGTGCAGTTATGTGGTAATTCCTAAAATTATCTGGAACAGTACTGACATTTACCCTACTACCCTCCCCACCCCTGACCTCCCGAAAATTCATTATGTTAAATTTAGGCCCATTAAGTTTTCTACTGCCAATAAGCCCGGGGAAAACAAACAAATAGGTAACCTTGTCAAGAAATGTTTCCACTGGTAACCTCTGATTGAAGATAAAGTCAATATTGCTTTGCTTCTGAAACATGGCTGTTTGACAGGTCCCCTTCCCGATTCTCCCACCTGCTTTTATGTTGGCTCACCTCTAAACTATGGCCTGTATGCTGCCATCACACCATCACAGATTGCCAGTTGCTCCCCCAGTTGCAATTACAAATGACTGTTCCATCATTTCCTGCATTTAAGGCTGTCAGTAGGGTTGTCAGAAGTACGTAATTGCTGTGCGAGACCCTCTCAACTGGCTTCTGCTCTGAGCTATGGAACCACTCAATTCCACAGCTGTCAGAGTGCTGACACTGACTGCAGTTAATGACACAGTGTCATCTCTCTGGCTTGTTTACCTGCCGACCCTGCAAACAAATGGACACTAGCAGGGAAGATAGGGAATGGAGCAGCAGATACCATATTTGTCATAATCACTATGATTCACAGTAGAAGAAAATCAATTCCTCTTAATTGAATAGAGTGACTTATTAAGGATTGTAAGTCCTGGCTGGACAGCTGTACTGATTTGATTACATTTGGAAAGAAATTAGCAATGAGTTCTTGAAAGATCTTTCCTTTTGTCTCCTGGCTCAGAGTTGCTCTTAAATGATTATCTTATGAACAGTCTCAGTAGGCAAGAAGTACTTACATCAGGGAAAGCAGTAGGAAACAGGCTAGCAAAAAGTATTCTGAATTGTTGACAGAGATGTGAAGAAAACACAACAGGTCTTTCACAGCATTTTGGATTCTGAATTGAACTGGTGCAGCATTCACACCTAACTGAGATAAAATCCTATCAGAACAAAACAAGCCTCTTCAGTTCAGCACTACCTTGGCCACTCTGTGGATTGATTGACAAGGAATGACATATGAAAACTACAAATTAAAATTGACCCAAAATCTGGCTTGCAACACATCTTTCTTAGTTTAAGAAGCTTTACAAATTCTGAAATCATGCATGTCAGTGAATCAGCAATAAGGTTTTAGAGACAGTACTTAAGTGATTAGGAAACAACATAGAGAAAAGAGGGAGTAGAGGTACAAAATATACATCTGAATAGCTAGAAACAGAGTTTCCATTTCCAGTTAAAATAACACATATTCATTCTGAATCTTGAATAGAACACTGGATTCTGAATTCAGAATCAGATTTAACTAATCATATTAGGGAATCTGGCAATGATTGGTGGTGGGTGGTCTTTTTGTCATGTTTTGGTTTTTTTTCTTGCTTAAAATGGAGAAAAATGTGTTTAAAGAAAATGCTTGCTTTGATCTTGCAAAGTGAGAGTTACTGGAATTAATGGCAGCTGTGCACCACAACCTCCCAAGATCACCCAGACTACTGTGGCTTTGGTGAAGCTCTGCAACATTTTCTATTGGCAACAGTAGACCAGGCCATCAGAAATGCATACAGGCAAAATTTAAATGATGTAAATAATACAGTTCATGTACATCAGATAACAATCTAGTACATGTATCTCAAAAACTATTTCAAGAATCTCTAATGGGAAACTTTTTAACAAAGAAAGATTAATAATATTCGTTAAATAATTTAAGCCTCTATTCTGTATATCATAGTTCTCTGCTTCATTTTGAATTCCAAACTGGAGAAGCCTTGGATAATATCAAAATTTGTTGCAGTCTTTAAAACAGTCTACTTGGAATTCTAAGTTTTGTGGAAGGGTTATATTCACAAGCTCTGGCTCTTGTTTCACTCTCATACCAAAATAGTTTGTGATTAATATTAGTATTACTACAGTGTAGCATATCTGTTCTAACAGTTTCCACAAATCTGTACCAACAGTTTTAATCATGATTTTGCTACTTTTGATTAAAAAAGCATATGTAAGAAAAAAAAAAAGAAAAAAAAGCTGAGGATTCTCAGATTATAAGAATATAAATTCTGCTAGTTTCTGAAGTGTGCTTATGCCACCCCATGATTAATTACAATTATAGTACACCTTCAACCACAACAGTTCTCTGCATGATACTCTATCAATTTGGGAATTATTCAAACATTATAGACCCCTGAGATCCAAATGAACATTTCTATAAAGAAGTTCAGAAGTTACAATTGCAGGGAATATTCTGTTCAGGTGAACTTGAATATAAATAACAATGATGAAATCTTCACACACGCTTCACTATGCATACTTTGCTGCATAGACCTCAGAACCTGGTAACCCACTCCTGTAAAAGGTAATTTCTTAGGGGCGTTATGATGGCAAAAATGAAGAGAAAGTTTCCACTTTTATATATATATATATGTATATATGTTCCACAGTTCTAAAAATCTAGGTATAACAATCTTTTCCAAAATCTTTCCAGTGCTTAAGAAGGACAGTGTTAGAAGCTATTCTGAGGACCTTAGTTCACAAAAAGCAAACAAACAAAGAAACTTATTTTTAGAAAGAGTTGTAGCTTCAACCCTGTTTCTTTCCTTTTCTTTTCCCTTCACAGCATTAGCAAGAAAGTAACTTGCATGGAGCCAAAGATGGCCCCTTCAAATGAAGTGATTGCTTCTCAGTATGGTGATAGACAACAGAAAGATGCATTGTTGAAAAAAAAAAAAATTAAAAAAAAATCCTAAACTGATGATAATAATCTGGAACATATCACATACATATATATTATACATTAAAAAATGGATTTTTACAAAAATATTGTAATACAGATACATACTGTACAATTCTTCCTGCTTTGTATATCGTACTATTTTAATTCATTTACCAGTCAATACTAACAGGAAATCAGTCAGTACTGCAAATTGCCAAAGAAACTTCCCTGCTCTATATTTATGAAGAATTTAATAGCTGATTCACTGATCATTTCATCCTCTGTGTTTTGAGATATTCAGATAATAATTATTTCTTTCTTCCTATAGCATTAGACATATTGGTGGTCATCTTTAAGGCCAGGAGTTGGATTTAATGATCCTTCTGGGTCCATTCCAACTTGGGATATTCTGTGATTCTATGAAATAATTTCTTAAGTGAATGACAGTAAGTAAAACAGGCTATTGTAAAAGGTTAGAGCTGTAAGCATCATTTAACTCAGAATACAAAAATGGTTGCATCAAAATAATTCCCTTTTACAGTTATAGGTACCAAAAATATTTTGTTAACTTTGAATATAATGTAAATCCACATACTACAGCAAAAGATCTGTATTAATGAGAGGAGATGATCATTTGACAATATGCCTAAACTTGGATCACTTCATTGTTTAGTAAGCCAAAGGTGCACTGATGTTAAGGAACTGAATATGTTCTGCTTTACAGTATACATTGTTATCGTATTACTAAGAAAAATTATACTTCCTATTTCTGATGATACAAAATTAATTTTTTTACCATATTAATCCTGCTTACAATAAGTAGATCAACAAACATACAAATACGTAACTGAACTGATTCTAAATTGTAGAATGATTTCAACAGCATTACTGAAAGAATATATTACACCTTAAGGAATACATGAAAACAATGTCAATTTTACAAATAAAATCTAGGAACATACACCAGACAACCGCTACCTTCTTTCTAGCATTCATCAAACTATTATTTATTTCCAAATATAAACTTCAGCTTTGTAGCTAAACTCTCCAATTAAAAATTATCCACTTGCATATGAATACATCCACTGCTTTTATATTTTTCAAGGGTATATTCATACAGATAATATCTTTTTTTTATTTTTTTTATTTTTTTAATGAAATTTTAAAGAAAAAATCCCTAACAGGATTCCTGTTATAAACTAAATAAAGAATATTTTTCCTAAAATAAGGTATTAAACAGAAAAACAATGGAAAACTGCATTTCTAAATCCATCTGCAAAATTAAGACACAAATTAAAACTTAGGTAAAGAAACAGGAAATTAGTTAAAGAAATATCTGCTAGTTACTTTAGCACTTTTCTTGTGACAACCTATATGAGGCAGCTGCAAGCTTACATTTAATGGTCATATATTTTCCTTTAAATCAGTTTCCAAACGCATCTCAGAGAATGGGCTATGACAATGGCTAAAGCTTTATTCCCCACCGCTGTTACAAGTCATCACAATGCTGACTCTAATCAGGTTATTCTGCATCTGTCTGTCACAAATAACCTAGTAACAACTAAATGGATTGCCATAAATCTTTCAATTAGAATTTATAACTTTATTAGCACAATATTTTTGAACTGATTGCATTACTTTGAAGAGCAGCTTTCATTTATTTTGTCATTTGGGGGTCAAATGTGTGCAACGGCTGGAAGCTGCATATACAATAGGAAGCCTTACTTCAACTTCTGTGGTCATCAGAATTTCTCTTCTCAACAGACTGTAGCCAAATTTTTTAAATAAATCCTTTTCTTACTGTGTGGAACTTGAATGATGATATGCCACTTGGCTAAATGTCACCAAGTTTCTTTCTGACACACAAGGGTCATACTGCCACTTTTTTATGGCCCCGATAAGGCTTCATAAAAGAGTAATTTACTATTGGATAAGCTTTCAAATGGTTTTATGTCTTTCTTTGTTTGTTTGTTTTGCTTCAGAGTTGTTGAAATTGTTCAGAAGGATCAAATCTCCAAACAGGGAACAAGTACTAAATGATATTCAGTAATCATAACCAACGTGGCTTTATACATCTGCATCTTATTTCATCAGGTAGTAGAAAATTGCCAGAAACCTTAAATGTTTGTTTCATTAATGTGTAAGTACTGTACATGTTGTTTTTGGAACTCTAACACTTCCAAACCACATACAATATAGTAAAGATAACCTGAACAGCTAACTTATATGAAGATACTTTAGCATTTTAAATTAAATGCACTGGTATACAAACACATGACTTCATGTTAAATACATATATATACATACACATTCACCTTCAGGATAAACAGCAGTTCAAGCTGCATTCTTGTTTTAAGGAACAAGCTTTTATAAATTTTACAAATATTGGAAAAACTGTGAAATTTAAGAAAATAAATAATCAGTAATAGCAACTATTTTAGGGAGTCTGAAGCTAAAGCCACTTTCCTACTTGAATGCTGAAAAAGATCAGGAATTTGGTTAAAATGGAAACCTTCATGAAATAAAGGTTTAGAAACACCCATGAATTATTTTTTTAAGAACCTGCTTCTTAAATGGTTTCCAAAGTTCTGTTAGACTGATAACACACACTGCATTCTCTGGTGTTATTTCTAGATAACTTCTTAGTGTTCACTGGTTCTGTGCATGTGCAAGCAGAGGTACAAGTAACTGATGTCTGTTGTCTGTACTTGCAGAGCTAGGTGAAAGGTGCGTAACAGGTGGAAGGTGCACATACTGCTGTCTAAAAATGCTTTCCATTCATACTTCCAAACAATAGGAAAAAAACAAAACAAAACAAAACAAAAAAACCTTTCTAGAAAGCGGGCTGATTAATGTAAGTCATTGGGTTAGGATTTGGTTTTAAACTGAATGGTTTTAAACTGAGACAGCAAAGGTTTTAAACTGAGCCAAGGGAGATTTAGGTTATATACTAGGAGGAAGTTTTTCACACAGAGGGTGGTGAGGCACTGGAACAGGTTGCCCAAGGAGGTTGGAGATACCCCATCCCCAGCATTCAAGGCCAGGCTGGATGTGGCTCTGGGCAGCCTGGTCTAAAGGTTGGTGACCCTGCTCATAGCAGGGGGTTGACACTTGATGATCATTGTGGTCCTTTTCAACCTAGACCATTCTCTGATTCCATGTTTTTCTGATTTATATCTTAATTTATAAATACAGAAATTTTTGCACAAAATTTTACTCAAAAAAGAAAGGAAAAAAAAAAAAAAAAAAAAAAAGGAATCAATATCAGCACTGTTTTCTCCTTTTCCTGGACAAGCCAGAAGCCACACAAGGGTCATGGAAGATCAAATACATACTTGCTGCTCTGAAAGACCCATGCTCTTCATCTGCCACAGCCCTCTTTGGCCAGTACCACACAATTCACAATCTAGCCTTATCTATTCTCTGCATCGACAAAATATTTCTAATGTTATATCTTACTCTAAAAATAAAAGCTGGAATAAAAACATTAAAATCTATAAAGAGGGATAAAAAAATAAGTACTACCCCCTTAATTTAAGACTTTGGCAGTATGCAGCAACTGATGTATAAGCAAAACACTGAACAAGCGAAGTGTAAAAAATACCCATTTGAGGCACTGAGTCAGACTGCGGTCCATTTGAAAATGAAGGAAATGATCACATAATTACACACTACTACAAAAAAAGCAGAATCATGTTTGACAAGCAAACCTTTATCTACAAAAATATATATGTAAATTAAGGTGCACATACAACGTACAGTCATAGTCCACAGACAACTGAATATTTCATTTTGTATTATTTGGAACAAGCACATCACAGGCAAATGTATCCTTGCTGTATGCAAATGAAAAGGAAAACAAAGCAAAACAAGATCTATACTGTTACATAACAAAGGAACCTTCCTGCTCTAGCTTCTGTTAACCTAGGTTATGCAAATGGTGACTTGCATGCTGAGATTTGAAACCATCTCAGCCCCAAGCATACTGAAACACTTCAGCAAACAAACCTGGACTTGGTATTCCTGTCAACAACCTAAATTTGGGACAGCAGGAGATATGTGTGCCTCTCAAACCCATCTATCAACCAAAAATCAGAAACAGACGGAAGAAACAAACTCAGAAGCACAGATCACCCCCTCCTCCCTGTTTCCATGCACTTCTATGTTCTCTTTAATTGAACCTTCATCCAAAAATAAATTTGTTGAGGATTGTCCAAGATTCCTAGGCTAGACCATTTTAAAGATGGCATGCATAGAGATGTTGGTTGTTAGAAATCATAGTATATTCATTTTCAAACACACATGCCGAAAGGAGCCAAAATAACTTCTCATCTATCTTTACACACCTGCCTACTATTGAAACAAGGTTAAGTAACAGTCTTTAAAAATGTTAAATGGCTCAAAATAAACCAGTAGTGTATGATTCCTTAATAAAGATGGGTAACAACAAAAGAGTTACAAAGTTTTATTAACTTTTCTGTTCTGTAATGTTTTATTTTCTATACTAGAATCTTACTCAACATCTAAAGAAATGGGAATAAAATAAAAATGATGAGTAGACATGTACTGTCTAAAATCTACAAGTTCCTCCTTTTAAAAGCATATCCCCCGGGACTTATAAGGAAATACAGCACTTAACTTTCTTCAGAACTAGTCAATTATAACACTAGGACAGATCAGTCAAACTGCTCTTCTTTTATGTCCAGGAGACAGGGTTTGATTCTTCTGCTTACCCCTCTGCAGATTTAATTAAAAAAATAATAATAATTAAAAATAACCACTGTGAGTACAATTTCCTCTGGCTCCTGGCTGATAACCATCACAAAAGTGTCGAAATTTATCTTCATATGCTGGAATGCAGTCAATGCAGTTTATACTAACCTAAAGACTATGAAAGTAGAGAAGAGATAGGAAAAAGGAATTACCGCCTATATTAAGCTTCAAATAAATCAGACGTAGCTTGTGACATTATTTCACCAGACAATTGTACTGTCAGGATGAGAAAGCATATGAAAATTATTTTTTAAAAAATACTTTAACACTTGGTATACCTGTAAAATGTAATGTACTGAACAAAGCCTTGGGTTTGCTTATTATACAAAAAATCTTCATGCTCCTGACATAAATTTAAGAAGGTTTTGATTTTGCAACTCTGAATCTTACAATCTAAGCTCTGCATTCAGTTTTAGGAAGCTTTCTTATATTTTCTCCTAGTATTTAGGTGGGAAAATGCACCCAGATATTAAAATACTCAGATACTAAAGCATTAAGTGTCATCTATCTCTAATTAAAGAGGGTTCTTTGTTGTAAGAAGAGTTTTCATTCTTAGGCTCCCTTAAGGCCATCTAAAATCCTGTTCAACACAAACTCTACAAACGTAAAGATTTAAACATTGCTACCCAATACAATGATAGCATGTTTCACTCAAAAAAAAACCAAAACAAAACAACTCAGATTAAAGTGATTTTCTTACTTGCTAATTTCCAACCAAATTAATTTCACCTTTTATTTTAAAATACAAGTTTTTATCAGTTATGACTACATTTTTTAAAAAGCTTATTTTTAACTCAAGACCATGCAGCTGCAAAAGCAAGAAGTACTTGGTGTATCTAAAACCTCATTAGATTGATCTGTATTATACTTAACCACTGAAATGGAAAACTAAGAATATTAATATGGCAGCTTTGACACCGCAACAATTGATGCAAATTCTAGGGTCTAACTTGATAATTCCTGCATACTTCCCCCAGTGAAAGAGCAGAACTATTGTCATATTATAAGCATACACGTAGTTCAACTTTACTTCATTTTTGTATCAGGGGACTGTGACAAAGAACTGGAATTCATTTTCTGAAAAAAATACAGCTTACGTGTCAATAAAATGAAACAAGAAAAGTCACAAGAATTAATGAGGTTGATTATAAATCAGAGATCTCAAAAGGATATTGTCAACTGTAAATCAAGTCAAATGTCAACCTTGGGTTAAAAGTCATTCAAAGTGCTATATGTGTTCTTCAATGCTTTGGGATAATCTCTTCTAGATTAATGCTGCCTTATCACTTTCCATTACCAATATATTCAAGGCACCAAAAAAAAAAAACAAACAAAAAATAATAAAAAAAAAACAAGTTGAAAGTAATATGCCAAGCAGGTGTATGCACATTAAGTCTCTCTGGGTTAGAAGAACAACTTGCATCCAAAGCTGCATATACAGCTAAATACTTACCAAATGAGTGAACAGGGCTCAGTCATCAAGGGAAGCAAAACATCTTTCAGCTACCTGTGGTATTTTACTGTGGTTATCTTAATATTTCATATCAGCAATATATTCACATCACCTCCCAAACTTGTCTAAGATAAAGAAATAACTAATGATTTTCTAAATAAAAGTCATAATATATAGATCTGTAGCAGAAAAACTAAAACCATAGTACTATCTATTTTAATCAAAAGGTGGATGGACTACTATCTAAAAGGAGAAAAATGAAATCTATACTACCAGATATTTTGTTCAGTGGATATGAATAACTGAACAGTTATAAACAGTCATAAACAGGAAGAATAAATTTTGTTTCTGCAAAGGTTTAACTTAGTTTCATTTTGTAGTGAAAATATTTTGAGCTCATGAAAGAACCTATGAGTGTGAATAATAGCCACTCATTGTTCAATGGAGGGAAGTACTAAATGAAAGGTTTGGTGCTGATTTTTTTTCTTTTCTTTTTTTTTACATGAAATACAATTGTAGTTTAATCCTGGGGAAAAAAAATAGTAATAATAAATAATAGGAAAAATAACAACCCCAATGAAAAATAAAGTTGAGATCCTCCCCAAACATCATCTTTCCCCTTTGACTGCATAGGGCATTGAAGGTTTAAAATGATATACTTGTAAACTTTTGGTAATTAAAAAATCTCCCAGGAAGGAAGGAAGGAAGGAAGGAAGGAAGGAAGGACGGACCACTAAATTGAAAATCATAAAAATTACGGCTCCTTTTATCTTGAAAATGATTGAATCCATGACATAAGTCATTTTTAATACAGGGCCAACATAGAAGATTTATTACAATTTAACTGGAGAAAATAATAATTCTCTATAATTCCACGCCCATCATTTCTGATGCTATATCTGTGGCTGAACGGTAGAATATATTATATTCCTTTATGCAGCTGTTAAATACTTATTCTGTGACTGAGCTCCACTTGAGCAGCACTAACATTAGCCAAAGCTGGTGTTCATAGTTCTTCAATTATGGAAGATCTCTGCACATCACAACACATTCCAAAAAACTAAATCTCTTATTCATTGCTAACAAGACTAAAAACATCTTAACAAAAAGCAACTAAATATACCCTATAAAGTGACATTTAAGCGTCACTGAAACATGCAAGACACATATGTTATCTGGGAAAGCTAGTAAACTCCAAACTGTAGGAGAGCAGCATCTTCTAGGTAAAAATAAATAAATAAATAAATAAATAAATAAATAAATAAATAAATAAATAAATAAAAATGATAAAAAAAAACCAACCACATTGGCAAGTATCTCCAATGAACTGTGACACATAATGAACAAGAGCATGGCAGATAAACTCTAACTGCTGTCTTGCAGTATAGATCCATATATTACATTATTTCAGTAACATGGGCTAGTATCTCCCTTTTAGCCAGTAATAACCTTATCGAGAGCCTCTAATTTTGTTTTATATCTTGAGTGCTTACAGTAAATAAGGATATGTCACTGTGAGGAAATAATTTTAAGTGGTTTTCTCTCTGAAATAATATGTAAGTTATAACACATTCCAATAAAGCCAGAGAATGAAAAATCGCACAATAGGGTCTTAACTGCTGAATAACAAAAATTTTCATTTTTTTCTTAATATATTATCTTCGTATTTCTTTTGAACTACAGTCATTTATCGTTCTTTTTCATACTATCTTCCTCCTCTCCTATTACTTCCTGCATAACAAAATAAAACCACGCCGAGGAGAAAAGTGAGCTCCCATTCTGAAGTCCATAATGCAAATGGGAAACGAAAATTATTCAGTGAAATCAAAAGCCAGAATGAAGGAATTTGCCTTACTAACCAATTCCACATTGCAGCTTTTTTTTTTTCCTCTGGAAGGAAAGAATTAACTCTTGGATATCCTGGATATCAAGTTATTGAATACATATGCAAGTGCAAACTAGCTCAACATTTAACACACTGTGCCCCACACTTGGAAAGCATCATAGAATTACGGTGGGAAGACATCAGGAGGACAGATAATGCTACAGTAAAGTACGAAGAAGTGAGAAGCTGAAAAAATAGCAATATATTCTTTAAAGATCAAAATACTCTCATGAGTGGAATAGTGGAAAAGTGAAAATCTCCTTAGCGTAAGTTTAACATTAATACAACAACAAACACTGAGAAGATAGTTCTCAATAATTAGAAGAATATTTGAAGGATTAACTTCTGCATCATGATAGCCACTGTTACTGTATCAGCCGTGGCAAAGCTATGAAATCTAAAACAGCCTCTCCATACAGACCTCCCATGAATCTAGCTATTTCGTCATAAATGTCAACATACAAAGTCTAATTTTTGTAACGTAGAAATGCAGAAATGCATCATCTCCAACAGGGTTTATTCATACTAACTTTTAGGATTGAAGACTAGAAAAAAAATATTGAACTAAGATAGGTTGTCAGTCAGCAATAATAACCGGAATGAAATTAAGATGTCTCTATGTGTCCTGATGAGATGCAACTCAGAGAGCTGAGACAACTGGCTGATGTTAGTCACCAAACCACTCTTGCTGACATTTGAAAAGTCGAGGCAGTCAGGTGAGATCCCTGATGACTGGAAAAATCGCAATGTCACAGCCACTTTTAAGAAGGGTAGAAAGTATGATCCAGGGAACTACCAAACTGTCAGTCTCGTCTTTGTGCCAGGGAAGGCACATGGAAGAGAGGAAGGTGATATGGGATAACCAGTATGGCTTCACCAAGGGCAGGTTCTGCTTGACCAACTTTGTTGGTCATGATGGTGTAACTGCATGAGTGGACAAGGTAAGAGCCACTGATATCATCTTCCTGGATGTCAGTAAGGCCTTTGACGTGATTCGCTATAATATCTTTTTCTTCAAATTGGAAAGATATGGATATGATGGGTGGACTGTACAATGGATGAGAAGCTGGCTGTGAGGTTGTACACAGAGACTGGTTGTCAATGGCTCAAGGACCACTTGGAGATCAGTGACAAGTGGTGTCCCTCATGAGTCAGTACTGAGACCAGTGCTTTTTAACATTTTAATCAATGACATCAACAGTGGGATCAAATGCACCCTCCACAAATTTAAGGATGACACCAAACTGAGTGGTGCGGTTGACATGCCCAAGGAACAAGATGCTATCCAGAGAGACCCAGACAGACTACTATAGTTTTACACTCCAAAAAACATTACTTATTTTTTGCCTCATAAGTGTACAGTCAGTTAACTCGCAGAAAAGTGAAAGCTTTTTCAATTTCAAAAAGGACTTTTATTCCTTAAAATACTATGGGGAAAGACAAACACAGGTGAACTACATCTTTATAACTTACTAAGCTTTCTACTGACACTAGTAAACTGTCTAGTAGTACTAATGGGAGTTTTTATAATCTCAAAAGATGATGCCCTTCTACTTCTGTGACGCCAGTCCTATCCATCCTAAATATAATATATCCCATACCCAGAGCTGTGATCACACAGGTGGCTGAACATGTTATTGCTCAGGCAAATATGTTATGAACATTCAAGATGATGAACTATACTAAGGCCAGAAGTCAGAGGTGATGAAACTGAAAATCCATCCATAATTTTCTACTCATACAACAGCTCTGACCCACTGAACTAAATGAATACATTTAATCCCCAAATAGTCAACCGATGAGGAAGTGCCACAGAATAAATGGAAATCCCTGACAGAGAAGATAGACACTATCTGAACCACTGTCACAACCAGAAAAGTAAAAGTATATCTTATTATATCAGCATCCAACCTACAGGCATGAATTCAATGCTCAAATCACATGACACTGCCTGCCCCTACACCCCTCAGAATGCTTATGACGAAATACAAAACTCTTCTTGTAATACATTCTTTAAGGGTAGTTTATACATTATGAATATAAGGACCATACATCTCAGACTGCTTTTTTCAGATTAGGTTAAAAACTAAAAAAAAAAAAAAACAAAAAACCTAACCCACACTAATTACTTCTGGTGAATCTAAGCCCACATAGCACAATGTGCAGGCAAAGGGTGCTTCTTTCTTAGCAGGTTTTTCAGCATTATTCTGGATATATATATATATGTATTGTATCTTTGTTTGACTGCTGCCAGCTTCATGACTAAGAAGAATGGCAGACCAAATCTTGCAGCCTTCACAGAAGTCTTAAACTCTTCCTGGCACACAAATAACTGATCACCTAGAAAAGTGGTACTTTCCCCAGGTGTTCCTATGGCAAAACAATATGTCTCCCCAGCACCAGGTTATTAATGTTTCATTTTCCTGATGTTCTGTGTTGGCAGCCATGACAGAAGGCTTTGAACTTGTTTATTCACACTTGCTTGATCTTGTTTCCACACAGCACATCACAGCCTGTGGAGCTAGGAAGATGGATGAGGAAAACCGGGGCCATGAGAGGGTCAGGGTCATGGTGTCGCTGGATCTCATTAACTGCATCACTCACTGCAGCAGTCACTTCAAAGGTCACCTCAACTGAGGAGTTTGGCATAGGTGGTGGAAGAATGGCAAAAGTGTAACACGTGTTCCCTGCAGTTGATGTTATATACAGAAAGAAGAACAGGTCCTTACACCATTCCTTGACTTTTTAGGGTTTTTTTTTTTGCCTTTTTGCTTAAGAAAAAAAGAATTTAATAAACATCTGATAGGTATCGTAGCAAAGAGCACTAAAAATAAGAAAAATAAATTAATTTAGCACTTCTCTTGTCGCTATTTGCAGATGAACAGAGCTGCTGGAAAGACATGAAAGAGTACATAATATCATAGACTGGCTTTGGTATACAGTGAGAATGTACATTAATGTGCATCAGTGATATATTTTTTTTGTAGTGTATGTATATTTATTATAAATTAAAAGTTAAAATATAAAGTAACTGTATGCCGTACAGATTGTAATGAACACCGTTACCAATATTTCATTATAATTTAAGCGTTCACATTTCCATAACTCTAGCAAATAAATAAGTATATTTTGTTCTGCTTCTTCAACAATTCTGTATGCCAGTTAGGAACATAATGGCATACGGATATAAAACTTCCTTTCTCGTATTTGTTAAATTCTGTTCTTTACATCGCCTTTCTTTGTAATGAGCTATTCTGCAAAAGCCAAACAATTTCCAAGAGAGGTGAAAAATTGGTATTATTAAACTATTTCTAAGCACATCTGCAGCATTAAAAGAAAACGACAGAAACCAAATTCTCATTTGTTCAATACACAGGTGTATTATGAGAGAAGTGACATATAAGCCCAGCCCTGCACATATGTACAGTGTATTTATAATTACCAGTCAAAATATTTTGATGAATGGCAAAATTAGAAAGCAAATTTAAAGCAGAATAGTCAAAGAAAAGCTTTTATTCTAGCAAGTGAAAGCAAGTCCTTAGAAACCAACCAAATTAAAACCCGGTTTAAAAAGGAAACAACAATGACTAAACAAAACAAAATAAAAAAAAAACAAAAACGTAAGAGGGCTTTGACCCAAACTCCCCACTTACAATTTCACAACAAAATATAAAAGCATGTGCTTCAATGCAGATATCATTCAGTCTAAATGCAGTGGTGGGAAGAAGTAGCTCTACAATTTTTTCTTCAAACTGTACCTTCTTTCTCCTCTTTACCCATTTGTTTGTTTAAAATGACAATTTATTGGAAGTGAAGGAAAGTTTTTTGTTTGGATTTTTGTGCTTCATGGGAGAGAAAGATATTAAAAAAAAAATTCTACATCTTTCAAAAAAGATTGACAATCAAAGTTTATATAATACATGTAAAATCTATTAAAAAGTCAGAAGTTTACATTAATACGTTCATAGTCAGACACTGCTCAAATAGTAACACAATCTGAACAAATGTATGTGAACACATCACTTTTATCTTCATATGAAGCAGAAGGGAACAAACAAATGAAGAATGTCTCTCCTGAAAGTATTACACTACTGATTAAAAAATTCACCTTCTGTTTGTAGTTCTGCTGTCAACATGTTCATAGAATCATAGAATTGCTCAGGTTGGAAAAGACCTTAAAGATCATTGAGTCCAACCACAACCCAACCATACTACCCTAACTGTAACAAGCTTCCACTAAATCATGTCCCTGAGCACCACATCCAAACGGTTTTTAAACACATCCAGGGATGATGACTCAACCACTTCCTGGGAAGCCTATTCCAGTGCTAAATAACCCTTTCTGTAAAGAAAGTTTTCCTGATATCAAACCTAAACTTCCCCTGATGCAACTTAAGGCAATTTCCCCTTGTCCTGTCACCTGTTACCAATGAGAAGAGACCAATCCTGCTCTCGCCATAAGCACCTTTCAGGTATTGGAAGAGAGTAATAAGGTCTCCTCTCAGCCTCCTTTTCCCCAGCCAAAACAGCTCCAGTTCCTTCAGTTGTTTCTCATAGGCCTTGGCCACCTGGGGAGCTGCTGGCTCATATTCAGCCAACTGTCCATCAGTACATCAAGGTCCCTTTCCATCAGGCAGCTTTCCAGCCAGTCCCCCTCAAGCCTGTATGGTTGCTTGGGATTGTTGTGACCAAAATGCTTGTATGGCAATATGTGTGTATTTGCATATCTATAGCAGACTGGGAACTTTCAGCATATGTTACGACTTAAAAGTAATTGAAAAAAAATAACTAGCGTAAATTATTTTGCAAGGTCATTACTCATCTTATCCATGTAAGCTAGGGATATTTTTCCACTGAGATTCTCATGTATGGATTAGTGGTTTGAGGTATAAAAGACTTCTACTTTAACATACAAGACTACACAAGCCTAGCAGCACCCAACACATGAATCACACTAAACTGGATGATGTTGAAGACTAACATGGGGGACGAGATTAACAAAATGTGCAAGGTCATATACTTTAGAACTGATCAAGCTCATCTGTTGCAAATTATAGAGAAAGATCTGCACCAGATTACCAGAGAATAACTAACGACCTACCAAATGCCTCAAAAAAGTCAAACGTGATCACAGGACACATAGGTAAGGGAACATTGAAGGTAGTTATCAAGTATTAGCTCATAGTGTATAGCATTCTGGCCTTTAAGCATTATGTACAATATAGTCACCTGCATCTCAAAAAATGAATGAAAACTAGAACAGGTGAATAAAGGACTACTAGGATCAAGCAAACATTTTCCAAAAGGAGACAAGAGTTCTTCTTGTTTATCTTAGCAGTAGGACAGATGAGAAATGATACCATTCTGGTCTATAAACACTAAGAGAAAATAACTGAACTAAAGGAGAATCTTACCACAGAACAAGCATAAATAACGTTCATGTTTACACTGGAAACTTTAGAACTGTTTCACTCATCATTGGAAGACTGAAGTTCCAAGGCAAGCTTCCAATGGAAACATGGATTGGTATGAGCTCAGGGGATGAAGGAGAAAGCAATCAAATTTGTTTTCCAAGGGTAGCTTGAAACAGTACTAAATAGAATTTTAAAAAAACAGCTGTGCAGAATATAGGTGACTCGGTGATCCGGGGCTCCTAATTCTTTATATCTATGCAACCCTTTATACAATTGTAGATGTATCTATGAGACAGCAGAAAGCAACTAAGTATTTCCCTCTTCTAACATGATGAGGCAGTTTCCAAAATATCGGCATATGTTCACCTCATTGCCACTTGAAAAATTCAAGTAAGGGCAGAGGAACAAAAATCTACTACTTCATTTCCCACTTAAGTTCCAAGTACCATAAACTTATTCCAAGAACAACATCTGTGAAAACATCTGAAGTGGAAGTATCACCAAAGCCATGATTAAATTTTAGTTCTCCAAGAATGGAAGCAGGGGAAAGATAATAATCTCTGAACAAAGACAGAAAAAAGAGGAAAGAAGGCGAAGATTCTGGTTTCCTCAAACAAATACAGTGATTATCAGAACGAAAAGCTATACACATACATGTATGTGTGTATGTGTATAAAATATTCACCAATCTCCCTCTAATAATTGATGTTAATTAGCATAGTAATGAACTTCATTTGTATTGAGATCATGCAACATTTGCAAATGAATGGTCTGTAGTACTGCTTCAAATGAGTATTTTTTAAAGCCTATTTGACATTAGAGAATAGTACAACATGTCTGAAGCATATGCCAACAATAGCTAATATTTCAATTAATATTCAAACAGTGCTTATAGGTTCCTGAGCAAAGGGAACAGAGGTGTAAAAATGCAGTGTTATCTTGTTTTCCTTCATTTCTCAGATGAACTAAAAATCAGAGAAATGTGAACCAAAAAATGAGTACGAGACTTGCGTGCTAACCGAAGATCAGCCAATAGGTGATCTCTTTCAAGGTTTCTGTAAAGTCATCAACCGTTCCTTTGCTTTCAACATTTTATCAGGTAGAACATTCAAAGATACATAAACGGCAGGATGTGATTAAAAAAAAAAAAAAATCAAAGGCAAGGGGAAGGAAGTAAGCCGATAAAAATCAAATGAGGAAATGTGCAAGAAATTATTAGAAGCAGATTCAGATCAAGAGCACTACAACTAGCTTCTAAAATATAACACTGAAAGTTCTATTTTAGGTGGAAAATGAGAAGACCCTGGGCAGAAAAAAAATCAAGTAATAAATTAGAGATGCTACAGAAAGCTTCTTTAACCATTTCTGGATGTGAGAAACTATTTCTACTACACTAAAGCCAGGGATAATACTAGAGTGTGTATATATATATGTGTGTGTGTATGTATATGTATATACACTCTGTATACATATTTATACACACACACACAGTGCAATAGAGTACAGTGCAATAACACTTCAACCAGTTCTGAAGAAATTAATTTGATTAATTTTCAGTTGTTAAGAAAACTTTTCACTGGACTTCTTCTCAGTGCAGATGATCAGCTAAGCTAAAGTGCTCAGAGTGAACACTTCTCAGGTAACAAAGCCTGTTTATTTTTTATGAAGCTGTGTCTCTCTCTTTAAATCTTTTTAGGCTGTGAACATTCACAAAATATCTATTATAAGATACAAAAAATACACTCTCACAAGTATTTACACTTCTTATCCTAGGGGAATTCAGAAGCAACAGAAATACACATTTAAATGAAAACCAAACTAGTATAAGAAAGAATTAGAAATACTGCTTTTGTTTTTGTTTTTTAATGAAGAAGGGACTTTGAGATGAAATATCCGTCTGGTCTTGATTTCTCTGATATATCTTCACTCTCTGGCATTTATTAACCTCTAATTTCAAATAGCAACTGTAAGGATTAAACTGTGCCGTACACAAAAATGTTAAGCTATGTTTCTAAAACTAGTATTTGCAATAGTTTCAACCTAATCACAGAAATTTCTCACTGTAAACTACAAAAGTATACAAGCTTAAAGTGTTCCACCAATTTTACACAACTTACCTTGTCCCCAGTTATCTTACTGGATACAACTTCCTATATTTTGTTCTACATGGGGGATTTTGTTTTCATTATACATGCTGTAATAATAGCCATGGCTTTTTATATTTACTCTCAGAAAAATGGAGAGAAAGAAAAATCATGATGATGTTCAGTGTCCTGCCATGACTCATCCCCAGATTTCAGTAAGGATCAAACTTCAGCATTTTGGTTTCTACCACAGTTACTTTTGTCTTAATGAGAGTAAAAGTCTGTAGGTTTCAACAGCAAGCTCTTCACATGCCATTGAAAAGAACGAGGATAAAACGGATGTAAGTAAATGAACTTTTATACATCATCACACATTAGTGTAACCTTGACCAAAGCAAATCAGACTCAGAAATTTGAATTCATAACAATGTTTATATTTACATTATATGTTTAACAGAAACTAGATGAAAAATAATCCATCCACTTCAGAGTCACATATATTTTGCTAGATATTAATGCTATTTTTACAGGTGATCTTTATTGTAAATGTCTCAAGTGAAATGATTGACTCCATTATTATGAGCATATTGTAGCCTTTTGCAGATGTTCCTGCAAATTGTCATTAGCTTTATGGTACAGAGATCATTGTGCAGCATTTATTTCATACCTCCCACCCTTTATTCACATAGGACTACAGCATATCAGTTTTATTTGTAAAATTTCTGTCTCCCACGTGTAAGATGTGGCTTACACTTGCTTTGGAGTACACCTGTGACTCTTCACACTAAATCCAGTGTATTACTATAACCACTCTTATTAAAGATAAAACATAACTCAGTTTTGAATTTAACATAAACAAGATCATTATGTTTGGAAAGTGTTTCAAAGCCTGCTATTCAAGCAATCTGTGACATATAAATAATGCAAGACCTTTTTCCAAATGACTTCAGTTCAAGCACAGATTTGGAAAGATGGAAACCCAAATTTACTCTGCCATCACAAAATTAAATCTATTTCTGGTTCTCCAAGTGAACTATGAAGCCAAGTGCTCCAGTTGTGTTTTCTATTAGCACCAACCCACACACTTCTACCCTTTGCCAACCCATGCAGAAAATAATCTTATTTGTGAATATTCCCAAGCTTTATTCTTATATTAAAATGGATTCTTGTATTAAAATGGAAGTAAATCTTAGCTAATCCGAAAAGCCTAGTATTTTCTTTTAAAAGAAAGTAAGGTACAAAATTGGTCTTTTCTTCCCCTCCCTTGACCTTCCGACCTTTGAACCACAACCTCTTTGCCACTAAAGCGTTCAACACCTCATTTAATCTCTCCTTGCTGCATTGGCACAGCAGTGAAAAAGGAAAAGGGGAAAAAAATAATCTGGGGACTTCATCAATTTTTCATGAATTTTCATTTAGGCCGAAGCCCCCTCTTACAGCGGTCGATAGATCAAGCTGCTGTCACATATTTAACACCTGGGGCTACAGCTGCTCTCCCTAGGGGCTACCGCTGACTCAGGCTGGATCAGAGGCTGGTGACTCAGAGCGAGGACCCCTCATGCTCTCTCTGTTGCGTACATGTGGCGCCCCATTGCTGGGGACTGAAATCCTATCTATGTCTTCTGATAGTCCCACTGGAAAACTCCACCACGCTGGTTCAATCATGTCAATTCATACACCGTAAAAAAAACTGTGCCTTTATTTTAAAACAGAAAGTTTTCAAGAATGATTTTCAGGAATTAAAGCAATTTCATCAAAATAAGATTAACTCCCTTTTCTATATCTCCCAAGAAAGTTTTGTTGTTAAGATATTTCTAATAATACCAATCCTGGTTCAATTTTGTTTAAAAAAATTGCAACATTTAAACAGAAAAATAAAGAAATATGTTATACTATTTTCAATAAGATCCTTTAAATGTTTTAGGACTAGAACAGTTATTTTTAGTGATTGAATAAGACATACAAATACTACATCAGAATTTACCACAATGAAAAAAATGATTCTGTTGCTAGCAATAGAATTATCTTGTACTATTTGAGGAAGGCTCTTACAAACCAAAAAAAAAAAAAAAAAGGGGAAGGGGAAGGGGAAGGGGAAGGGGAAATTACCCTAACAAAACACAGCACTGACTGATGCATTTAAGAAGAATTAAACAGAGTGTTTATCCTTATAATACTAACACCTATTTCTCCCTCAATATCCTCTGGAATAAACACTCCCTAAACTTACAAACAATTCTTAAAGCATGTTCTGTATGGTAAGGATGCTCTTTAAGTAGCTTCTCAAATCAGAGTTCCTCACAATTTTTTGAGATATTTTCTGTGAATATCATATGATTTGACGGATCTACTTTTGATTATGTATATAAGTAGATACAAATATTTCCCTTCAACTGTATGAAAATGCTTTCAATAGGCATGGGTTTAAAAGCAGATTAAAATTATTTGGGTGGACTGGTATCTAAATTCATTATGCTTGGGAATGATGTTAACTGTTCCTACATTAAGAAAAGAATAAAAAAAAAATGCTCTGGGACTTCAGCAACTTGTAAAAATCACTTCAAAACCAAGGGGCAAAGTGATTACATTCAAGATGGGCCACTTCTTGTGCTCTGAATCACGACATGATCGAACTGAATTTCACTTAAGTTTTTTCTTCTGTCTAATGGGTACATCAGAAGATTTTCAATGTTGGTGCTATGGGGCCAGGTGACCATGGAAAGGAAAAATGGAAGGATAAAAGAATGAATCACAATTAACACAATATCGTCTGAATGCATAAGTGTGACCACACTTAACAGTTACAGAAAATGCCAATATATTTCTTTATAAATTATTCAAAAGTTCCATGTGTGAGTTAGTGTGGAATGACAATATAATAAGAAAAGTAAAACAATTTTTCTTTTTTCCACTAAAACAGCAGACTCAAGCATTTTAGACCTTAGAAGTTTTTCTCTAATAGCACAATTTCAGGCCACCTACAGTCATCTAGTAATCCAAAACCCTGTTGTCAGCAAAGGACAACCACCCTTTCTCTGGTGATGAAAACAGCTTAGCTCAGTGTGGAAAGAGCAGTTTTCAACACCATTAGAGATAGCAGAAGGAAGCCCTGATTGCATGTGGCTGTCTCAGTTCCCTCAGACTCAGGGCCCTGGCATCCAGGCAACTCACTGCCCTTAGAAGTGTGGAAAACATGAGAATGAGGACTCACTGCTGACAACAGGCTGTCAGCAACAACTCATTTCTCAAGTGTGCACATGACCTGTTACAGGCCTGCCCATTTTCTTCAGTCCAGAAATGCTGACATTAGAAATAGTTGTTCTCTAAAAGTCACTTTAAATTTAATTTATAAATAAAAGTTTCAAAATCAAGGAAAATTAGTCAGTTTGGGTATCACTCTCCACGGGATTCTTTTGATACACCTCTGACGTTGCCATGCGCTTTAAGCATGCTTTAAGCATAAAATAAGAGGATCTCTAAAATTTAACAAACAAGTAATGTACAGAATGATTACAGTTTGGGTTTTTTTCTTTGAAAATACCTTCTTGAAATCACAGTCATGGTATGGCTCAAGGAAAGACAAAGCACTGTTTAATTTAAGTGGAAACGGAATGTCTGCCTTAGACTGCTAAACCGTTTAACTGGAAAATTCAGTCAGTTAAATTTCAAAGTTATGAAAACAATAAAAATATGTGATGTCAGGTGCATGTTGCTATTGCAGAAACTTTGGCTATAGTTTCAGATCTAAAGTTTCATGTTCTGTGATCCTTGTGACAATGAAACCTGGTATTATTATTTTTAAAGTCTTGTATTGTCTCACATGCAGTTCATGCATGACCTGCCATCAGTTATAGTGATTAAAGGAATAATGCCAAAGACTGGAGATGCTGTAACAAGAGTCTCACAGCAGCCGCTGAAGTAGGAATCAGTGAAAACTGATAGAACATAGAGCACCTCTAAATTCCAAAATGACCAATCACTTCAGTTTGATGACTCAAAGCATAACTTAAACAGTGCTCTGAGCTTCAATGGGAGATGTCTGAATCTCAACATGATTATCCAAGATTTCAAAATGTTTATGTCTCTCACACAGGGTTTCTCAATAGATAGCTTAAAACAACAAAAAAAAAAAACCATGTATATAAACACAGGAATGATCCAGCTAAGGTTTATCTATATTCATACTCACCGAGCTTTCACCTTTCTTAAATTGGTCATCTTCTCAATTCTCAATTCTCAATACCTACCTACACTTAGTAGTAGAGTAACATTATAATGCCTTTATCAGCAGATATACATTTATTAGTGGCTCAAACAAACCTGCTTTTATTTTTCCTTTAAAACAGTTCTTACTCTAGGTTTTGACAAGGAAAAGGCTGTGAACAGGTCTGTTCTACTTGGCCTATGCCAACATCTAACTAATTCAAGAACGTCATTTTCTGCAATTTGTGAAAAGACTGAAAATTAAAGATCATGTCACAACAGCTATAAAAGTCCCAAACTGCATCAGGAATAAAATTTGCTTTTTTCTACCTCTATTTTTTTCGGCCACCATATGTTTTTTTGTATATTCTTAAATCCATTCTCTACCAACTAAGTGATTAAAACTTGTGCTGAAGCCCTAATTCAGTCAAACACATTTTGCTGAAATTACTGACAAATGAAGAACTGTGAGGGGAAAATTAAAGATCGGCAAGAGAACAATATTTATAATTCTACTAAAACACACAATTATGATAAGGTACACAGCTACACTTTGCTGATACTCTGAAAAAAAAAAAAAAAATCAAGTTTTTTTCCAACCCATACAATCAAGTAGCAAAAATTACTAAACAAAATGTTACATCTTATGTATGATGAGCTTGTTTGCTCTATGACTGTAACGAATGTGTTTGCTAACTCTACTGGAAGCCTATCATGCATGCTGTGTGGTCTCTCTAAGAACTGTGACGACTTTTCTTTTAAGACAAAGAGAATCAATAAAGAATAAGAGTGCTCTGGAGGATATGAGAAATGACCAACAATTTCACTTGCCATTCACATAATGAATGAGGCCTATATCAAGTTTATGATAGAGGAGCACACACTGAGGTTTCCAGCACTACAGAACATGAGACACCAAGAAGCTGTCTGTTCCTGTTGAGGTAACAGATGACTAAATAAAGAGAAACAGACAGTGCACCTTATATTAAATGATAGGTATTTTTCCACATTAGTTTCAGCGTAACCAACTTTAGTCATAATTTAGAAATTAGATTATTCTTTAGAGGAAGATTAGCCTTTGTCCATGCTTGTGCCAATCATGATTATACACTGGCTAGGACTGTACTTCCATATAAATCACATTCTGTACGGTCACTGCTACTGAATAAATGCATGTATAAATGCCTTGACTAAGAAACACAGCTGATGACAAAATGCCTTTATTTATCTATGCTTATCTCTCAAACCGCTCAATGTGTGCAAGTGCTGGGGAGCAATATAAAAACAACTATAAAGTTTTACATGGTGCTAATTATACAAAACTTTACTCACATGCCACTTCCAGAGATGCATTGCGACTCACGGCTTCTCCAAGATAGTTCCTTGCTACACAAACATAACTTCCTTCATCAGGTTTACTCCTGCGTCCATGCACAATACGTAAGAAAAATAAAGATCCGCTAGGCAGCAGCATACGGTGGGAGCGAGGATCGTCTTTGTCAGTTTCCACTCGCTCTCCATCTTTGTACCATTCGATAGTGGGAGTTGGCCGTCCTTCAGCTTTACAGTTCAGGGTTGTTGGTTCTCCTTTAGAGACTATCACATCTGAAGGATGCTCAACAATCCGTGGTGGAAAGTCCTCCTGGCGGAGACGGGATCCTATAGAAAAAGAAAAGGGTGGAGTGAAGGATAATTTATTTTCACTTTTGGCTCCATAAAACATTCTCACAAACTAGCCTTTCAATGTCACCAACATTTTCAAAGAGATTACAAAGAAAAAGACAATCTGTCTACAAATTACATTGTTTGTTTGTTTGTTTTTTACCTGGTATCAGAAACTGTATCACAAACTTTCATAGCTAAAAACCCAAGTTCGTATAACAAACGCATACTTCTGACCCAGGCATTAGCAAACCAATACTTTATGGAGACAAAGCTTCAGAGAATCTGTTGCACATACAACCATGACAAGATCTTTTCCTTGTTGCAATAGTCTTTCTATCTACATTAACTTATAGATTGCTGTGCCCTTCCAAATTCCACTCATGCTGATCTCCTATCTTTTCATCTGTCAGATTCAACATACAGACTTTTCCAAAAGCCCTATGTCTTACTATCTGTTGGTTAACACTTTTTTTACAATTATAATTGTATGCTTTGAGAGGAAAGAAATAGAGGTCCGTTCTTTCAACTTTGGACTTAGTTTTGCTAACACTCTAGTCATTGACGTAGCGATAAGGTGCTATACCACTGCTGTACAAACCGACTCTTTCAGCAGCTACCAGATTCTGCTATCAATATAGTAAAGGTACCCATAATCCGTACTGCAAGTGTACACACAGACACACACATGTAGAATTATATCTAAGCACAGATAGATATACTTATAGCATAGCTGAAAGTATTTCATTCTCCACTTTAACTATCAAAAAGACATACAAAATCCATCAGGAGAATTTGCAGTTAAAAAGAATTCCTAGACTATGACTCTATATACAAAAATACTGAAATCACAAAGATTACAAATTTCACAATACTAAAAGCCAAACGCTGAGACACATATACATATATGTATATTTCTCTACATATCTACCAAATTAATTCCTTATTCTGAAGGAAAAAAAAACAACAACAGCTAGTTGTGCGAAGAAATTCCCAATTTTACAAGCAAGAACACCAAGATTAAAGTGTTTCTTAAATTTTAAAGAGACTTATGTCATAGAACACTGGCAGATGTGACTATATTTTAATAAGCAGATGGTGAAAAGGGACAAAATTTGTAATAAGAAATTAAAAGCCTAAAATATGAACTCATTTTCTTACACATAAACATTTAGCAATAATCCTCAGAGGTTCAAGCAGTAAATTCTAAAGAGAACCCTTTGAAAATGCCTTTCTCCAACAAAGGATTAAAGCCTCCACCGTATACAGCCCAATTCAAAGCCTCAGCTCACAAAAGGACTAATTCTTCCTCTTCAGTACTGATGTATATCACAAAACTAATGTTTACCTCAGCCTATCTTTATTAAGTAATCTGTGCTCAAGAGAGGGATGAGGGCAGCAAAGACTGTGCCCATCAACAAGGAGAGGCTTAGACTATACTTGGAGAGAGGGATCATACCATGCATCCCTGTGATGTCTGGATGTATCTTCTGCTACTGACTGCTGCAAATCATTACCCTCAGCATGCACTTACGAGAGGGGAAACAAAGCCACACACAAGGTGTTGAACCTGGACAGGGGTAATCCCAGGTATTTATACAGACTGGGAGAAGAACTTAAGAGCAGCCCTGCAGAGGACTTGAGGGTCCTGGTAGAGGAGAAGCTGGATATAAGCCAGCAGTGTGTGCTTGCAGCCTGGAAGGCCAACTGTGTTCTGGGCTGCATTAAAAAAGTGGTGGCCAACAGGGAGAGGGAAGTGATTGTTCCCCTCTACTCAGCTCTTGTGAGGGCCCATCCAGAGTACTGTGTCCAGGCCTGGGGGCCCCCAGTACAAGAAAGATGCAGAGCTTTTGGAACAAGTCCAGAGGAGGGCCACTAAAATGATCAGAGCCTGGAGCACCTCTACTATGAGGAAAGGTTGAGAGACTTGTTCTCCAATCTTGTTTAGTTTGGAGAAGAGAAGGCTCTAAGAAGACCTAAGCAGTGTATAAACAGGAGGGAGAATGACTGTATACGAGGGTAGATAGTGATATGTCAAGTGAATTCAAGGGAATGGTTTTAAACTGAGACAGAGGAGATTTAGGTTAGATATAAGGAGGAAGTTTTTCACTCAGAGGGTGGTAACGCACTGGAACAGGTTGCCTAAGGAGGTTGTGGATGCCCCATCCCTGGAGGCATTCAAGGCCAGGCTGGATGTGGCTCCGGACAGCCTGGTCTAATGTTTGGTGACCCTGCACATAGCAGAGGGGTTGAAACTAGATGATTGTTGTGGTCCTTTTCAACCCAGGCCATTGTATGATTCTATGAAAAAAATAAACACATACAAATCAACTATGGAGCAGAGTAGACTCCTTCCTTCAAATCTGAACTGAGCACCAACAGTTATTCCAAACGGATATATATACTTTCAAAAACAGCCAAAAACCTGACTCCACTGGCTCTTTCTCTGGCAGGTACAGTCACTGTCCACATGCCTGAAAATGACTGCTTCAGATGGTGCTTTCCTTGCTAAATTTTGATTCTTTCACTATGACTCCCCTGCCCCAGATACTGTTACAAATACATCCTAAATTAGAAGAAACAGGAATATCATTAACCCCATCAACTAACAGACCAGAAAGTATTTCTCTTCCCTTTTCTGTAGTGAGAAGGAACCATGATTTATCCAAGATGACAAGTTGATTCACTGAAGCAGGCAGTCTGTGTTGGTATCCTGGACTATTCATGCAGTTTTCTTCTCAATTTTTCCCTCAAGGATTTCCAATACACTTATGTCTCATGCATGTGTACAGCATGTGAATAACCTCTAAATATAAGAGTCCCTAAGCAGTCATTACCATGATGGACAGTAACGATTTCAAATTAGTCGTTACAAGCTGTTGGGCAAAAACACACCTTTGGAGAAGTCTTAAAGTATCTATGATTTATTCAAAGCTGCATCTGTAAAAGGGAAATTATCAGCACTACTCTGAATACACAGAGTACTTCAATAATCATTGCATATTCAAGTTCACATAGTTATTGCAAATGACTGTTTATTGCACATCTCCAAAAGAGCAGATTTGAATATACTTTATCGATTAATTCAGAGAGAAAGTTTTAGGCTTACATTTTTGCCTATTATTTCATAGTGGTAAAAGTCAACATGATAGCCTTGAAGGAGTCCCCTGTTGGGACTCTTGATTTTTATTTATTTATTTGCTGAGACCCTGCTATAGCCAAAACCAAGATACTATATCACACAATTCCATGTTCTTTCCCTCAAACATTTTTTTTTTTTTTTTTTTTCCTTTTAATGGAGATAAGGTAAGGATTGAAGCAGTATCTGCATATTCTTTTTTTACCTGAAGATCAACACTATTGCTGTTCTGATTCATTCAATTTCTCATAATCAGCAACAAGTCTTAAAGATTTGTTGTAAGATATTCTGACTCCTTCATAAATTCACTCAGATCAAATGTACTACACCAATGGCATATAAACATAATACGTTTTACTTTCAGTTTAGCATGGTTGAGTCTGTATGCAAATAAGCCTAAATAAATTAGAACAAACACATTTTATCAAATATCAAATACACTGATTTACTATAGAGACACAACAATAAGCAGACAAGAAAACTGAGTCAATATTTTACCCTTTTTCACCACACTTACATAAAGGGTAATGAGGTGAGTGGGTGTGATATATATACAGGAAAAGGCATTTGGCAATTCACCTTCTAGTCCTCCCATGCCACTGTCTTTCAAATTTGAAGGAAAACCATTTTCATTTATAGCACTTCACGCTCTTCTGGTTTTAATTTATTAGCTTCACATCAAGACCAAAATTTGACTTCACCTATTTAACCCTATTCTTTACATAAGGAGTGGTCTGTCATACAGGAAAAGCAACAATACAGATTGAGTTCCTTGTGATTTCATTCATTTCTAAAGTAAATCAGCAAGATGTTCGTGGCTACGGAGCTAATAGGAATTAAAAAGGCACAGAATATCCACCAGAAAGGCAATGATTTCATTGTAACTGCTGAGAAATCATATATACATATTTATAGTATCAGTCAGTATGTTAATAAATGTTAGTATTGTGATATAGTATTTCTTAATACAGATTGCAGAACTGCCTGCAAGAGTCCTCAGTACTCTCCCTCTACCTTTCTATATTTATCCTTTCCTGTCAACAATATCCACCATTCTGCCATTTCATACTCCGTTTATTTGCAGCCCTACACCTCTTACATTCTACTACCAGACTGACTACAAACTGAAAAGATCTTTCTAAATTGATCTCTAAGGCAACTGCTCCTTTTTTTTTTGGTTTTTTTTTTTTCCTTTCTTTTGATTTCTTTAGAATTTTGAAGACATATACCTCCATAGAAAGAAATATGGGATTTGATTTTCAATATCAAGAGTAACAGTTGCTTAACACTATGTATACCACACTACCTG
This sequence comes from Perdix hodgsoniae, assembly GCA_035772895.1. Classification (NCBI taxonomy): domain Eukaryota; kingdom Metazoa; phylum Chordata; class Aves; order Galliformes; family Phasianidae; genus Perdix; species Perdix hodgsoniae. The sequence goes on from JAPSGF010000033.1 coordinate 692,308, forward strand.
CTTACTCAGATATCTTACTACTCCATACTATATGGAGTACTTACTAAGTATTCTGTCCCCCTACTGTTCTTACGTTGCTGCTAACACACTTGCATATAGCCTTAAAATACAGTTATCCATAACCTTCTATTGTACAAATACTGACTTTTGAATACATTCCTTGTAAGAGTTTTGACAAGAAACATGTACTTCCACAGATGGTGCAGACATTTATTTAGCAGTAAAATAAGCTGCAAAGACAATAGAAAAATAATATTGCCCTATAACAAAGTAATAGACACAGGCAAGAAAAGGCCTGAATATACTCAATTTCACTAAGAAGACAGCTCCAAATAGGTGTTTTCAATGTTCAAGGAACCTTTTCCTGTCCTCTAGTCTTAGGTACCTTTTGTGCAGTAAATAGGAAAAGTAAACAGATAAACAAACAAAAACAACAACAACAACAAAAGCCTTGAAATTCAGTTAGTAAAATCACAACTATAAGAATGATGTATTTTATTGACATGATTCAACAACTTCTGCTGAATGTTTTCTGGCTATGTACAATCCGTCGTGGCCATGTTTGAGTTCTTTTTTCCTCATGTAGACACTGAACACTTTTGTAGGAGATAACATTAAGCTTGAAAACAGACACTCCTGGAGCTACTTTGTTAAAGCTACTGAAGGACAGTTACTGGTCATTTTCCTGCTACTTCTATGCCTTGTTCCACTTAGGAAGTACTTAGCAGACACATTTATTACACATATCCGTTAGAAATAATAAGTGTGTTGCTTTCACTACCCTTTTAACCATAGAGTTGACTGAAAGCAAGCAGAGATCTTGAACAGAGATCCCGTCAGTCACATCCTGGTTTGAACAAAAGATAATGTAAAAAGAATTCAAGATAGTGAGAAAACTCAACTAGAGTACAGGCTGATGCACTGGCATCAAGCTGATTATCCTAGATGCATTCCTCTAGGCAAAGTGATATTTCAAAGATTTATATTTTACAATCTCTCCTCCTCTGAGACTTGGCAGATGGAACCAGATCTCAACAATATGACTGCTTCCAAGGTAAGTTTTTTGTTCAAAGCTGTGTCAGCAATGACAAGGTCCTCCGAAAGCTTTTCTTAGAGCAAAATTAATCCATTAACCAACACATCATAGCTTCCCCAGTACATGTATCTGCAGATAAACCACCCTTCCTATACTGCATGTCTGCCAAGAACAACAGGCAACATTGAACAGACAGATCAATAACTGTCATTAAAAATATTGGACCAAATCTTATTGCAAGTCTGATTCTATTAAGTTTCTGTGGTATAAAACTGTGACTTTGCTAAGAGAGCTGTAATCAATTTTAATCATAAAAAACCCACTGCAAATATAAAATTGACTTTTTATTTTTGCTGTTTACATATGGACAATAATCCAATACAACAGCATAATCACCCTACTCTTTGTATGAAATTATTTCAAAGGAAATGTTCTAAAATTGTTATTCAGACTTAATGCAAATTGACTGTAATTCACTTCTCTTCAATTTTTTTCTTTCTCTCACACCAACATATGAATGGTACATTTCAGCTGCTGGGAACATTCAACTGCCTTGCAGGCTGGAAATCAAATAGCTAGTACAGTGTAGAAGTAGAACAGTTCAGTGCAGTTTTTGATAGTGTGAATTGTATCTTGATTAAGGTTTCCTAATGGACTATTTCTCAAATCATTTGAGCTAATAGTAAGAGCTTCCCTTCCTTTTCATGCAGAACTTTTATTCAGAACTGTATTAGTATTGCCCAGACAAATACATTAGCTACATTCTCTCAATGCTTTGCGTTGTAATATTTTCACAGAGTCTTACCTATCCCTTAAAAATCACTGCATTCTATGACACTGCATGTTATGGGTGTGAGATTCTCATGGGCATTTCTGAGAGGAGTGAATCACAATATCCCTGAAAAACAGTATATTGACTTGCAGGCAAATGAATCACTTTTTCCCAGGTGAAAAGAGATGTTATAAATACAAGTCACTGCTTCAACGTGGAAAGAAAATTGATTTGGCTGTTGCAAAGCAGTCTGGTTTATAGTTCAGTTATCTACCATAGGCACATTCCCTAGAAGAAGCTAACAGACAACTATATATAATTGAAAAACAAACAAAAACC
>JAPSGF010000033.1:694554-757013 GCA_035772895.1 Perdix hodgsoniae
AAAAAAAAAGGAAAAAAAAAAAAAGAAAAAAAGAATCTTCTGGCTTTTGAAATAAAAATGGCTCTTCAGCTTCAAGTGTAGATTTCACTGGCTCGGAAAAATGAGATGTTAAGAATTGTGTCATAAAAGAAAAATGAAACAAACAAAGAAAACAAACAAACAAAAAGAACGAACAAACAAACAAAAAACCATGAAAATAGGAATACTTCCAGTTACGAAAAGCAGAAATAATAAAAAGTATATGTATATACACATAGCATACAAATACAAAGACGAGTCATGAGTAGACGTATGAAATGTGCAAATGTACACATACATACACATGCTAGATAACCTCCAGAGTTCCCTGCCTGTCCAAATTATTCTGTTGTACATAAACAAAACATAACAAAAGCACTGAACAGACAAAAGTTTTTTTTCCACACTTTTCATCCAGTAGTGCTCAATCAAAATAACTCTTCCCCAGGGAGTCTTTCAGAATCATTCAAGAATCAAGTAAAGTTAAGCAGAACTGTATGCCCAACTCCACCAAACATCTTTTAGGTCTTTCCCAGGTCAAGGAAGGAACAGAAAAACAATAGACACTGTTTATAGACACCACGGAAATGTTTTTATTATATAGCTAGCACACTATCACCACATCAATGAAGAACTACTTTCCATTAGGCAAAGGGAAGCTTTTAATATTCCAATATTCCTGCATACTATTATTAAAAACAAACAAACGAACAAAAACACTTAATTAGGAAAAACTAAATTTTTTATTTTTGCACAGAGGGATTGATAACCACAGGTTCTCCACAGTCTAAGACATTCTATTGGTATTTGATAATGACCACCTAACATACCGTTAAAAAACCTCAAACACTGTACCTTTCAAATAACAATCTGATCCAGAGTCCTTCAAGGAGGGTAAGTCAAATAGCTATCAGAGTAGGATACAATTACCACAGAGTATGAGTGAAATCATAGTAACTTTACAAATAAAACATTACACAAAGTTCACAAAAGTCAAAGAAGTTGTTTCTCCAATAAGCAGTTTCAACATGTCTTCAAAAGGTCTTAAAAACAAAACAAAACAAAACAAAAATAATTTGATCTTTAACTTTAAGATAAATATTTTGAAACAGAAGTCAACATTTCCTCAGTGTTGCACCATTATATATAATCACAAAGCTTTTGTGTTTTTAATTCTGATTAATAAGCAGTCCTCTTTCTACAACACAAGTAAAAAATTTTGATTGCATTTTTAGATAAGCTTGACAGTTCTGACATCGTCATTCACAGAAGACAATACATACAGCTAATTCAGGCAAGAAAACTTACCTTCTGATTTCTTTATCTTCACACTCATAAAAATCTCTTTGAAATCATTAACACTTTTCCATATTCCTAAATGCAGAAGTCTGAAATATTTCACAGCTACATAAAATCCTGCAGTCGAGCAAGGACAGATATGTCAAGGTATCTAAGATAATAAGAGTTTTGTGAATGGGAAGCAATACAGTTTGGTCTACTCAGGATACAACAATATCTTCACATAGTACACATAGTACAGTTTGGAAAAATCTTACTTAAGTTAGAAGTTGGAAACTAGATAATGAAGAAGATTAGAGGCAGTCCAGGCTGTAGCAACCATGCCCTGGCTGAATATGTGACCTCAAGGAATACAAGAGTGGCAAAGAGCAAACAGAAGCCTAAAAATTTGGAGAGAGAATTTTCAGTTGTTCAAGAAATTATTGGGTGTGATCCCCTAAGAAGTTTTCCTTAGGGAAAAGGGAATGGAACAGAGCTGGCAATACTTTTGTGAGAGCACAAGAGCTCTCTGTCCTGTAGCATAAAAAAATCAAAGAAGGCAAGAAACCAGCATGGCTAAGAAAGGACCTGCTATTCAAACTGAGATAAGAAGGAAACGTACAGCAGTGGAAGCAGGAACACATGGCCTGGGAAGCCTACAAGGACACTGTCTGGACATGCAAAGATAGGATCAGGAAAGCCAAGGCACAGATGGAACTGAACTTGGTGAAGGATGTAAAAAGTAATAGGAAGGGATAAGGTTGAAATATCCCTCCTATTGTAAGAAAAGAGCAAGTCTGAGATCATCTGATGAGATTGAATTGTACAATTCTATGGGGCCAAATGACATGCATCCAAGTGCTGAAGGAAATGGCTGATGTAGTTGCCAAGCCATTCTCTACCATATTCAAAAAGTCATGGATGTCGGCTGAAGTTTGTGGTGACTGAATAAAAACAAATATCACTCCCTTTAGAGGAAAGGGAGAAAGAAAGACCTTGAAAATACAGCCCAGTAAGCCTCAGCTCTGTGAACATAACTTCCTGAAAAATGCTAAGGCACACACAAGATAAGGAGGTAATCCAAGACAGCCAGCAAGGTTTCACCTAGGGCAGATTGTGCTTGACCAATGTGGTGGTCTTCTATGATGGAGTGACGGCATCAGCAGACAGAGGAAGAACAATTGATGTCATCTACCTGAACTTGTGCAAGACCTTTTGATAGAGTCTCATACCACATCCTTATCTCTAATGTATATAAATATGGATTTGAAGGCTGGACTATTCAGAGGATAACATATCAGTTAGATGGACCAGCCAGAGGTTGTTGTCAATGGTTCTATACCCTTCTGGAGGCTGGTGACAAGTAGTGACCATCAGGGATCAATCTTGGGACTGGTGCTCTTCTACATTTTTATCAGTGACCTAGACAGTGTGATTGAGTACACTCTCAGCAAGTTTGCTGATGACACAAAGCTCAGTGATGCATTTGACACAATAGAAGAAAGAGACATCATCCAGAGGGACATGGACAGGCTTGAGAAGTGGGCCTATGTGAACCTAATGAGGTTCAACAAGGCCAAGGGCAAGGTGCGGCCCTTGAGTCAGAACAATGTATGTATACAGGCTAGAAGAAGAGCTTATTTTTAGAGCAGCCCTGCACAGATGGACTTGGAGGTCCTGGTGGACAAAACACTTGACCAGAGCCCAGTAGCCTGTAAGGTCAACTGTGCCTTGGGTGGCATCAAAAGAGGAATAGCCAGCAGGGAGAAGAATGTGAATTTTTTTCTCTACTTTGCACACACAAAGCCCCATCTGGACTTCTGCATCCAGGCCTCAAGCTTCCAATAAAAGAAAGACATGGAGCCATTAGAGAGTGTTCAGAGGAGGGCCACAAAGTGCTTGGGGGACTGGAGTAGCTCTCTTATGAAGAAAGGTAGAAGGAGCCAGACTTATTCAGCCTGGAGAAGGGAAGGCTGTGAGGAAAACTCACTGTGGCCTTACAGTATGTAAAGGGAGCAGGAGGAAGATCAATTTTTTTATCTATAGACAAGGGAAAAGGGTTCTAAACTATAAGAGTAGTGATTTAGATTAAATGTTAGGAAGAAATACCATTCAGTGTTGTATACCTGGAGCGCATTAAAAAGTGTGTCCAGCACATCAAGGGAGATGATCCTCCCCCTCTACTCTGCCCTGTTGAAGTTACATTTAGACATGTCCAGTTTTGGGCTCCCCAGTTCAAAGAAGACAGGGATCTCTTAAAAGGTGTCCAGTGAGGACCACAAAGATGACAGAGGGCCTGAAACATCTCCCATATGAGGAAAAGCTGAATAACTTGGGTCTGTTCAGACAGGAAAACACAAGATTGAGAAAAGATACGATGAATGTTTATAAATATCTAAAGGGAGGTGGGAAGCAAATGGATATGGCCAAGCTCTTCTTAGTGGTACATAGCGGCAGGACAAGGAGTAATGGCCTAAACCCTGAACATAGTTCCATACTAACATGCAGAAGAACTTCTTAATTGTAAAGGCAATGGAGCACCAGAAGTGGTTGCCCAAAGAGGGCCATCATCCTGTCACCTATCTGTGCAATCTATTGTAGAGAAGATACTTTAGTAGGGGTTGAAATTAATGACCTCAAAGTCCTCTCTAACCTGTGATTCTGTGAGGCACTTGCATAAGCTGCTCAGAGAAGTTCTGACCCTGGAGGTATTTAGCAGTAGGCAACCCTGACCACATCAGGGGCCTTGGGTCTAGATGATCTTTAAGGTTTCTTTCAATGCAAGACATTCTATGATTCTATGACTTTGCATGTCATGAAGAAAGGTCTATGGCTCCAAGTATTACAAAAACAAGAGAACATTAAACAGTTGTTTCAGAAAAAAAAAAAAAAAAACTTTTAAAAAAGTAAGAACTCTTATTTTATTACGATGGTCCATTACATCAGAGAAGGATGTTGGTGGTATGGCAGTAGAGGTTGAATTTTCCTGCCAATATTCTGTTACATTTTGTTGACCTGCAATGAATGGCAGGGGAGGGGCAGTCTAACAAAATGATGTCTAACATGGAAGTGGGGATGAAGCAAAGGAGTATCACTAAATTCCTCCATTCTGGAAAAAAAATGGACCCACTAACATTCACTGATGTTGCTGAACCTTTATGTAAACTAAACTGTGGATGTGAGCACAGAGAGGCAGTGGATAGTGTGTTTCAGCAGTAGTGACAGCAAAAGTGGGTCACCTCTGCTGGTGCAGATCTTTATGAACATGGTATACAGGCTTTTGTTAATCACTGGTGAAAATGCATAGGTAATGGTGATGACTATGTTGAAAAAAAAAGAGTGTTTTGTAGCTGATAATTTGCCCTATCAGGTAGAGCTATTGTGCTCTTCGTATCTGTTGTAGTTTCCATGGAAATAATTAGGAGGCATTACTTTCAGAGCAACATACATATTTTCACTGTTCCTTATAGCTCAGTTTGAAGGCACTATTCTAATGGCCTTCTTGGATCAAATTCTGACTAAAATATACATAATGCATATAATCCTAGTGTTGCTAGTGACAGTCCCAGCTAGGTAAAAGCTCGCCTTTCAAAGAACACATATTTTAGATTATCTTTCCACAACATTATTTTACTTACTATACATTAAAAGAGAGAGATTTTCTGAACTAGTAAATACACCGAATCAACAGTACATGTTGTCTACCCTAACTTTATAGGCTAAGGATCTCTGTTGACTCCACGAAGACAGCATGCATTACTGATAAAGACCTCTGAGAGCTGTGGAATAACAAAAAGTACTGGTATGACAAAGTCCTCTTTTTAGTGTATGCATCCACTTTTTTCAAGGACATGCAGCACTATGCAAAGCAGACAGGAATGAGAGGGCCTTGCACCACAGCAGGTGAAACAAAAAGTCCTGGACAGTTCTCGAATTACACACTGTGAGTAAATAAGTCAGTGAAGGAAAAGTAAAAGCAGCAGTAGAGAAAGTAACAAGAAAATACAGAGGAAGTAGATTCCACCACATGAGGCTGTAACCATGGACATTTCAATGACTATTTTCAAGAAATATAATCATCTCTGTCTAGACAAACTTATAAAAGAAAATCCTACTTTTAAACACACTGGTGAGTGAACTCCAGTCAACAGTCAAAATTTCACCTGAACACTAGCACACCAGTACACCATCCTGCTTCACAGGATGGGGCAAAAAAATCAGAAAGAAAGCAAGAGTTATGGACGGAAAGAAGGACAGCAAATAGGGAGCAAAAAAAGCTGTGCACAAAAGGATTTAATTCACTATTTCCATTAATAGCGAGATGTACAGGCACTTCCTGGGAAGTAGGTACACTGTACTCTAAAATTTGCTTGGGAGGATCAGTGCCATAATCATGAATGTGCCTTGTGTCCTCTTCATCTTTCTTTCCACAGGCATTTATTGCTAAGCATGTCATATGGTATGGAACATCCCCTTGACAAATTTGTGTCACATTCCTGGCTACAGTGTCAACGTCTTGCTCACTCTACCCTACTACTTTCTTTGCTTCAAATCAAATTTTTCAGAAAAAAAAAAATAATCTATTTAAAGAAAAGCAATTATTTTAATATCATTTACCTACAGAACACATGATGCATTAAAATGTGTACATAAAGAAAAATGTAAGTATGCAAATATACCAATTACCGAAATATACACATGCTCTCAACCACACTATACACAACCACATTTTAATCTCTAAACACAACAAATTAAGAACTCAAAGGTAAATAATTTTTTCTTCCACAAAACTACTTTGTGGTGAACTGAATTCCTGCAGAACTGACAGGTATGATGCAAGACATTTTTGTAGATAGCCTTAGCACTTTGGATTCCATAAGAAGAAGAGCAACAAGTTTTTTTGTTTGTTTGTTTACTTTTTCAGTGTGGATTTAATACAAATTCAGCTGTTTAGCTACAAATTATGTATTTGATACAGATATCTGATACTTTTTTTCTTACTAGTAGTAACTAAACAACTTTGATACGTATACAGTTCACTAGGTGAAACCGAGTCAAAGCTTCCCTGCAGTCAAGGAAAATGAAATATTTAAGGAAACACAGGAAAACGAGTTCAAGGTTGACAACATACAAAAACTAGCATCAAGATCTGCCAGTGTTTGAACTGTCTGTGAGTAGTGTAATACAAGCTTACTGTATCAAGCTTACGTACTCATGATAGGGAATAAAGAACAATAAACTACTCTGTTGTATTTTACTAAACATAGTTGTATTTTTTATTATCTTGCTTTTAGTTCCATTTAAAGTCAATAACTTTACAATCTCAGTTTTTTCAGTAACTATCAAACAGTTTTTCTATTATAATTTTCCCTATCCAGTGAAAAAACACATTTATGTTGTCATGACACTTTTCTGAGATTCAATAAATATGTATCTTCTACAGTACTGCTTAAGTAAGAGAAATGCACTTAAAAGCCAACAGGTCTGTCACATGTCATCAGCTAATTCTGCAAATCTGAAGACATGCCACTTAGCAGATGTTTCAGGTATAACACTTTTCTTCTACAAAACTTCTTTCTACCAGAGGTCTTGTACATGCAAACACACTTGCAAGCTTTCTTCTTTTTTTTTTCCTTCTTCTTCTCTCAACAAGGATCTGCTCCTCGTCATTAATGTCAAATCTTGCTCATAAAACTAAATGCTACTCAACTGCATAAAATAGAATATATGCAGTACCCTATTATAACTGTGAGGAGGAGGCTTATTACTATATACTAGAGATTTATGTCCTGTAGCGATGAAGACAGGACTTCAAACAACTATGCTGCTGGATTTATGAAGAAAAGGTTATTGCAAAACAAAGCCCAATAAATTTCATTTATGCCAAAAGCAGTGGCAAGTTTGAGGAAATTGACACAGGTCTAGTGCCTAACAGCCAACTGTAACTAGCTCAGCTAAGGAAAGATTTCCATTTCTTGGCTCAATAACAAATCCTCAAGCAGAAAGGGGCTAGTAGGGTGAGATTTTTCCCAATGTAAGTAACTTAATGAATGAAGTACTAATTAACATTATGGCATTGATAAATGGAGAGAGAGATTAGGGATGTACTCGATATTCAGGCCTTCCCAGATGGACTGTCAAAGCCACATTAATTCCTATCTCATTGGAGCATCTGCTTCTCCCATAATCCACTGCCCCTTGGTACAAACAACACAAACTGTTGTGACTCAATTCGATTTATATCAATCTAATTTCTTTTAATCCAATTTGTATTCCAATCTACTACCTTCTAATCACTTAAATCTTCAGCCTCCATCTGGTAAATTTTCCTCAAAATTAACCGAGCAGATGCCTCTGCAATTGTCTTCCACAGTCAGGCTAATCATGCCCTCACAGTGGCCTACAGAGCACACTGAATAGGTACGTGACTTACAGCATTGCCCTTCTTATTACAAACATGGCGATGCAGGAAGGCCATTTTGTCTATCATTAATTGGTTAATTTGCATAACACTGCCAGGGAAAGATGCCTGGGAAACAAAAGTGAAGAGTAAAAAGCTTCATGATATGCTCATCATTTGTCACATGGCCATTACGCTTTGAGCCATCTACTTTTTGAGATAATAAATATGAAGGTGGGTTATAGCAAAATACATAACAAACATCTATGTGCAATATTGGATTGCAGGAGTTCCCTCATTACTGTTACTAAAATTGCAGAGAGCAAGGGAACTGCCCAAAATTCCAAGAAAAAAATATGATACTAAGAAAATTAAAAAGTACATTGTTCTGCCAGACCCCAAAAGTTTTCTCTCTCAAGGGAATTAAATTTTACACATACATAATTAAATACACAAATAGAGCAATATTTTGTGACTAACAAAAGCTACAGTTCCTCAGCTTTCCCCAAAACTCTTGCCACAGTAAGAGCCAAAGGCTATATATACTGTTAATAGGGTGAGAAAAGGAATTAAGAACAAAGGTAACTCTCTTAGCCAAGAACCTGAAGTAAAAGGCAGAAGAACTAGTACTCCTTTAAAATCAGTTGCCTTGGTAAGAATTCAGCGCTGTTCTTTCCCCTTGATAAAAGCTACACCATCTCCAGGAAGCCGATGGTAGGTTCATTACAAAGGACGTATCATTATCCGTATGTTCACATCATCAAAGTGTTTCTACACTTATCATTCAAAGTCCTAGAAGACAGAAGCACAAGTATTGAATGTACTGCTCCTGTTTCCAAAGCAACGTTAAGTGAAAAAAAATAAACAATGATCATTTCAGCAGGTGCTCAAAAATAATAAGGAAAGCACAAGTGGGGGGGCTGGGGGGAAGAAAAAAGACCACAGGCTGGGCCAGCAGAGGAAACACAAGATGCATGGGAAGAAAGAGAAGGAAGTAAAGAAAACTTCCTGTGATGCTTACTCAAGTGAGCTGCACCATGAGCTACATTCCCTGCTGGCCTAGAACCACTTACATAAAGTCAACCATTAAACAACAGCCTACAGATTCACAGAGAGAACAGGGAGTGCCCTTTTCCCACTCCATCTTCTAAATGAAATATGTAGCTCCACATTTTCCAGAAGATTATCTATCAGATGACTGTGGAAGGTTCAGTCTCAAATCTTCATCTTGCAGAAATACTTGACTCATTCAGATTTTCAGTAGCTGAAAGATGGGCTTACTGGGATGCTTTAAGGAGTTTGGTACTGTTTCCCCCCACACACCCCAATCCTTTATATCTACTCCTGATTAAGAGATTTCATTTTTCACCTAATAGTGAACCTAGTGACTTTCTCATTACCTGAGGATAACAAACTGTACAACATATCCAAGGCAGAAGACGCCAGGGAAGAAGACGGAGAGCGTGCTTGGCTAAGGAGGGAGTGGAGTGGGCAGTCTTCCTTCCCCTCCCACAAGCTGTCACGTCCTTCTGTGCACACCCTCTCTCCTTCATTCCTGCTAAAAACCTTCCTCTGTGCGCCTGCCACGACAGGTGGTCCAGATTTTCACTTAGAAAATCTGGCCACCCTATGTTTGCAACACCTCCCTGCTTAGTATCATCTGTGAATTTAATTAGCATGCAGTTTACCCACTTGTTCAGATTATTAACGAAGATGTTAAACATGACACAACCCAAATAAAAAGATCCCTGTGGCAAACCAATGGATGCCTCCCTTTACATGAGTTTATTGCTATCTATTGAAAACCTTTCTTTATAGCCTTCAGCCACACATTAGCATGGATATCCAAGGAAAATCACTACTTTTTCAGCTAAAAGACTGTGACACACTCTGTACAGTTGAACAGTACTTACTTGTCCCAGTCAAAGTCCTAGTTCTCATCTAATGTAGGTGTTGTTTTATCAAATGTAAGAAAGAAAAATATTATCTGGGCTTATTTATTGACTATTTATGTCTTCTAAATCATTCTTCAGGAAAAAAAACAAACAAACAACAACAACAAAAAAAACTACCAGTAGTCTCAAAAATTCACCTCAAAATATTTTCACTGAACTTAACAGTAAATAACACCTTTGCAGGCTTCCAGTGTCTTTTTCAGCTTACACGCAGGACAACTCTGGAGCCCCCCTACTGACTGCAGCAATATTTTATAAAAAAGCACGACATCCTGATCCTCTTAAGTAATACCATGATTCAACTGAAGGATATAATAAAAACTAAGTACAATGAATTTCTCCCCATAATCAAAGATATCTTTAATCAAGTCGGACAGAGCGTAAATAGATTAAGCAGAGGTTAAAATAAACTTCAGTCTACAAATTCAGTTTACTTTGAAGTAAAAGAGAAATTCAGCTCTGAAATAAAAGCATGTTACTTTAGCTTAATGACTGACAGCATTCTCACTAAGTTCTTAGCAGCTCCTGAACATAACTATACATACCATGCTATCATACTGTATGTTCATACAAACAGATGAAAAAGAACATAATTTAATTGAAAGACATCATTTCAACCAATATTGTAAGAAACAGTTACCTATGAGAGAGGAAGAGTATACATCATTATGAGAATACCCCCCCCAAAAAAAATAAAAACAAAAACACAGAAGTAAGCTTTACATTCCAACAGTTTTCAAGTCAGCTTGTTCTTAGATAGATCCACACATCTCTAAAATGGTATCATGTTTGTCAAGATTCTTTTAGACAAAGATCAGTTTTATAAAAAAAATGCATTTACAAGCTCCCAGCTGCACAAAAAAAATAGTACAATTTTTATTAGCTATTTAAAAAGCATAGGACTGCATACGTACACACAAGATTTGTACTACTAGTGAATAGATAAGAACAAAATGTGTTTTATTCTAACATGAATTAAACATAGTTTTTAAGGTCAGTCGAAGCTGAATGAATCATTAATACAGGCCTCTCCAATGGCTACAGGATAAACCTAACTAAATGCCAGGTAAGATATCTGATTTTACAGATTGTCTCAAATGTACTGAATCCACTCTACAATCAGTGATGCATGAGTGGAAGTTTTTTTTCTTCTACTTCAGACTACTGCTGATTATTTTCAAGCTTCAAGTGTCTATCAGCTATTTGAAAACTGTTGCAAGCAAACCTGACTTCCATTCTGAGTGACAATTACCACATTTTTCAACAGCATGTTTTACACACTGTAAAAGACTTCAAGAACTGACACTGCTGCTCCTAACCAACCTGGCCAAAACACGGCAGATATTCAAAAAGAGAAGGACAGTGTACCTAGTCATTAACAAGAGTCAAAAAACTATGTGCCATCAATGCCACATCTGCTAGCTCCTTTACACCACAGGAACAGTTGGTGTGATGCACTATTAAGAGAAGAGAGGAATGTAACAAAAGTGTTTGCAGGTGGCAGGGGTCACTGAGGGATACTATAAAAGAAAGAGAGGGTCAAGTTATTATCTAGAATGCATCCACAGGGCACAGTCATCTTTTAAATCAGTTTTTATAATAGCCATGCCTGTATTGATTTAATAATATCTTTATGCTACAGATTTACTCAGCATACTATGGAGAGCTACATCAAAGATCAAGCTGTGAGACCAGGTCTTTTAAGCGCTTTATTAGCCTTACTTCATATGGTAGAAGTATTTGTCATCTGATCACCAGGTGTTTCAACTACATGTTTTGGGCTGATTTTGTGGTTTTTTGTTTGTCTGTTTTTTGAGGCCTCTGAAGAAAATTATTTACTGTAAAGCACACAAACATGACAAATGAAATACTTACAGATCAGCAAACATAGCAACTCTTATAAACACGCACAGAGAGAAACAGCCTTCTTACCTTGCCCAAACAGTTAGCTGATGCTGATTTGTCACTATTAATATCTCTGTAGATACTGCTTACTCAAAGGAAGGAGAAATCAGCACCACACTGTCCAAGGGCAGCTGTTCCTAAATCTGTCCTCCTTGCCACTTGCAAATCAGTTGACAAAAGCCTATTTGCACTATATTTGTACCCACCCCTGACTGCCTCTTCCCACCTCCTACCTCCCCCCAAGAAAGACAAGGAGGAAGAACTATAGTTCAAAAGGGCACAAACAATAAGGGGCATTTTATGTGTTAAGGTCGGGTTGTATATTTCGGGGTGGGGGAGCCTGAAGTAAACCAGTTACAAGTTAACGGTAATCCCAGAAAGGAAGTTACTTAATATTCATGGTGACAGAAAAGAAGAAAGGATTAATCGTGTGGAATTAGCATTTTCATTGAGGAGCTTGGTTGAGTCTTGTGTTCTACTTTGAGAGGAAGAGAGCTTCACACCAGTACTTTACATCTCTCATTTATCGAAACATTGCAGCTTGCTTCCAACTATCATTAGCTGATGAATAATGAAAGACTCCTTTACTTTCACTTCAGATTAATCATGCAGCTCCCTTCGTCTTTCAAAGCTTGAATGTGCATTCTGAATCTTTTTTTTTTTTTTAATGCATGTGGGATAAAGAAATGTATTTAATTAAATTTCAATTCTATTGAGGACAAATGGTCTCTAATGAAAGGACATCACCTCGTATTTTCACCCCATACTCAGAGTCTTGCAATGCCACTGTGCACTATAAGCTCTCTTAAATTGTGTCATATTTGTTAATTTCAATGCTTCCTTTATATTACACAGTAATTGTTAAAAAAACATCACTGCAGTTATCTAGCTTAGAGAAGAATATTGTAGAAGTTAAATGAAACAACTACAACATGCAGATATTATTAATAATTATTGTAATAATGTAAAAGTACAAGATCTCTACTAGTAACGTACATCTTTTAATGTAGCTGCTTTACAGTCACTTGCTAAATTATGTTCTTTTGAATATTTTCCCCAAATATTTTTCCCCAACTCCTCTCTTTCTGTGCCCTGCTCTGAACTTCCAGCAGCTATCAAGTACTAGATTTGGCCTTTTATAATATATCTATTAAAAAAAAATAAAAAGAAATAAGATCAAAATGCAATTTTTCCCCATAGCAAGTAGCCTCCTGATTAGTACTGCAGCTTGGGGGTCTTAATGGAGTCAGATTTTTCCAGAATTTGAGCCCTCTGAAACTTGTGACACCATAAAAGATCCTAAGTACATCATCCAGTTATGATCATGCTTAAAGAGAGGCAAATTCACTGCAGTTTTACAAAGCTGCGTGAGCAGTTCCCAAGCAGCTGCAGGTGGTCAGGTTACATAATTAAGTACAAACATTGATCAAACATTCCATATTTTATTTGTGTAGCTACAGGTGTTGATCACAGACAGAAAAAAATCAACCCATGAAGCTGGGTCTAGAAAATGAAAATCTCACTCCCTTTCTTTTCTCTCAAAATAATCATGGCAAATTTAACCAATGTTTTGCATACTTTTCCTATTTCTCATATGTTGAAGCATGCTTTTTCATGATCTTCATTTTCTTCAGAGTTTGTCAGTCCCTTAATCATTGCAATAAAACATTGTTCTTAGTATTAAATACCCACAATATAGTGCCTAAAATGTTTCATGATATAATGGATTTGTATACATACATACATATCAATTAAGAATTACTACATATTTTATCCACTACCTATTAAGTGTTTTCATCCACTAGCTGCAAAGTGGCATCCAGCTTTGTTTAGTTCACTTTAAAATGACTTTTACAGCAGATACTTTCTCTTACCTTAACAGATAAATGGTTCCACACTGAATACAAGACTAAAATTTCACGTGCACCTAAGTTAAGATCTTAAGTTCACTTAAGATCTGAATTCGTTTTCTACTTTATCTTAATGTAAAATTATGCATTTAAGATTATCTCTAAAAAGAGCATGTTCATGCAAACCACATTAACATATATCTAACATCAGTCTTTACTTTTTACCACTGTTGTTACTCAAAGGAAGTGATATAATACCAGCCTGCAGAACATGCTCTTTCAAAGAAAAACATAACTGTGATTTTCAAAGGTTATGTTAAATTGTAAGAGAAAAGGTAAAATTGTGCCCTACAATTGCATGTTTATTTCTCAATCTAACAACAACAAAAAAGTATTTTACATTCCTCAGTAATCAAAGTATCATTTTTCTTCTGCTACAGAAATATAACTTCCTTGATATTTTAGTTCATTTTTGAGTTTTCTCCTGAAAGTATTTTCATGCTCAAACTGGCATTAGATATTTATTACATTAATCCTGTTTTTGTTCAAGCTCAACATTTGTTCACAAAGTGTTAAAAAAGAATAGTATTACATTCTGATGTTTCTTACATAGCACCATATGCATCATGCATGCACATTTGCCGTCAGATGGATCAAAGTAATAAGAAATCTTGTCACATCCAAACAGGAAATCAAATACAAGGATAGCTAAACACAGTAGGAGCTACAAAATAGTGTCCTCTATTTCTGTCGCCACTTTGTTCTCCCAGTGGATGGCAAGACACTTGCTTGGATACTAGGCTGATCAAATCCTTTTCAAACCAAATTCATTTTGTCAGGGTACATATGCCACTCCAGCACGCATATACAGTCACACATGTTCCTGAACACATGACATATGAGTTGAACTCCACATTCTGTCATCAGCCTGCTGCATAAAAGGTATTTCAATCACCCTTTACCTCATTTTTTTTTTCTATTTTTAAAATGTAGATGTTTTGCAAACAAGTTGTGCCAACATTTTGCTACATAGTCATGAAACCTGTATATAATAAATAGTATTTTCATCTTAATAAGGTACCTTCCAGCATACCCTGCATGCACAGATGGCTTAGAACAGTTAGAACAGTGTGGCTGATATTACTCTCTTCCTACTATGCCACTGCACAGTTACAGCTAATATTTAGCTACGAGCTCTTAGTCTACTGTATTTGACCTTCCAAAATGTAAAAAATAAAATAAAAATCCATACAATAACTGTCTATTCATTATATTTATTTTTGTATTCTTTATACACATATATAGACAAAACATATAGACAAAACACATATTTCCTCACTGGTTGAACAAGATTTTCTGTTTCCTAAAAGGCCAAAAGAAGATTAGCAGCCAAGGAGTTTTCCACACTTTGTCAGAGGAGGCTTAAATACAGATCAGGCCTTTGTTGTATGTTGTAAACACAGTTGTTGCAATATGAGATGTGACATCTTCCCTGTATACTGGAAAGCACAGAATCATATCATCGTTTGGGTTGCATGGGATCTTAAAGATCGCTTTAGTTCCAACTCATCAGCAGTGGGCAGAGACACATCCCACTTGATCAGGACTAGGCTGATCCAGCCTGGCTTTGAACATCTTCAGGGTCAGGGCACCCACAGCTTCTCTGGTAACCTGCTTCAATGCCTCACCATTCCCATAATAAAAAACATATTCCTTATATCTAATCTGAAAATCCCTCTTTTAGTTTAAAATCATTCTCATTTGTTCTATCGCTACTTGCCTTTGTAAAAATCCCTCTCCATCATTCTTGCAAGCCCTGTAAGTTCTCTCCAGAGTCTTCTCTTCCCTAGACTGAACAATCCTAGTCTTCTCAGCTTGAGATACTAGAAAGATCATCAGCAGTATCCATAATGAAGTATTCATGGAAATTGCAATATATATTTACTTATAGGATAATACATTGCCTTCTTCTGATTTTTTCTGAAAAATCAAATGCTGCCTTACCACCTGAATGCTATTCCTCAAATAAAACAGTCACCTAATTAAGTTTGAGTCATCCTTGACATTAAACATGTTGACTAAAAAAAACCAAAAGGATGTCAGGAGAGATGACTCTTTAAAGAAAGGTAAAACTCAGCAAATGCACTGGTTGCACAGCAAACACACCAGTATGCCACAGAAGTTGAAGTAAAGCACTGCTCATCTGGTGAAACTGTTTGTAATGGTAAAATGTGGACAGCCATTTGACAGAACATTATAGCCAAAAGAAAGCTATTATTTTATAAGTTTTATGTGGAACGTCATTTTTCACACACACACATACACACACACACACACACACACACACAAAACCAGATGATTAGATTTCTATCAAATTGAGCCCTCATCAACACTGTTCTAACTTTTTACTAACAAGTCTGAAGTTGGAAGGATCACACCTATAGCTCATGGTCTGGATTTGAAACATTACAACACAATCTCTCATGCTGCTTTTTTGCTCATTCTCCTTCCCCTGAACATCCCTACAATCCCTCTGTGCTCCTCAAAAGCTCTATAGTCCCCACTTTTCTCCCCACGTCAGCACCAACCTTTTCTTCTTTGTAACTTTTTCAGTGGGCAACATGTACTAACAACAAAATAATGGACTGATTTTTCTAACTTCCATACAAATGATGCACCCGCTTTCTTAAGAGCTTTTTTTCATCAGAGATGAGCCCTTACTAGCCAGCAAAATAAGCATGTAAAGCCTCTACTGAAGCTCACTCCATCAGTATTAAACAATATTAATTTATAATTGCATAAAGTGTATTTTCAGCTAGAAAATATTTAAAAAAACAACAAATCACATCTCTGATTATATTTGGGCTATCAGGTCTATGTGCCTCTGTATGAGATTCATTTACAGACTTGGAACTGATCTTACAGAGAACATCTTAGTGAATCCAGGATCTCACTTCTTAAATTGGAAGTGTAACTGTGAACTACGTAATCTATTACTTTGTTGATTACTTTCAAAAACCAACAAACAACAATAATTAGAAAAATGTTACTGCTGCAAAAGTCAAATAAGGAGCAACTGGATTGCAGTTCGGTGCCTGTTTCAACCATTTTCAACTCACTGATTGCCTCGAGGAACTTCAACTGCTGCTGCACCTACAAAATCAATGCTACTAATTGTGAGGAAAATTATTCTGGACAGCACAGACCCTCCTATTAATGATGCCTGCCAGAAGAAAGTCAGTTTATCAACTACCCTAAAGGTTAACATCAAAATCAAATGCAATAACCTCAAATGATTATATTACTAAGTTTGGAGGCAACATTACTTCAGTAGTGGAAAAAAGGTAATAATTCAGAATTACCTGCATTTTTAAACTTATTTTGGGTCTCTGTTTAATAAGTGCCAAATTTATCCTTGGTATTTGATATTCTTTAATTTGACCACAGCAATAATAAATAAATAAATTTAGTGATTCCTTCAGATTTGCCAATAGCCTTTACTAACACCAAGCAAGAGAAATGATCTACAGACAGATATCAGCAAATGCTTCAGGAAATGGTTTGTTGGAATGATTTTGTTGCTTCTACTCAGAAAGACATCAAAAAGCAAAGAGTAAATAATTTGGGGGTTAAAAAAACAGTTGACTAATTTCACAGAAGAAATTAATCACTAAGACAACAACTCAGGAAGTCAATAAGCCACAAAGAAGCTTAGAAGCTGGGAATGATTTAAATACCCAAAATGCATTGTTTATCTACAATGAAATAAAATAAAAATGGAAAGATTGGTGTAATCCAGTTTGGCATAATGAACTTTCTGAATTAAGTCATCCACATTAACAGCTGCAAACTTTCTTCATTTTGAAGTTATTTGAAAGTTACAAAAGAAATGTCTATCTGTAATTCTCTGCAAATGTTTTATGAGAACAGCATGAATAATTTGTGAAACCAAAGTGACAGAATAAATACTCTGAAAGGCTAAAATAGACTTATTTTTGAATGACATATACTCTGACTAGTATGATATATGCTCAGATCATAGCCTGGTTGTCACAGTAATAGCTTCATCATTCTATGTATGAAAACCACTTCTTAATTGACCGTTCATTCTAATCTTGGATCTAGCTAAAACAATATTCTCTGTTACAAATAAAGTATTTCTATTTCCTACAAGTAAAGTAGAATGCCTCATTTAGTAACTACTATTATATATGTAGGTGCGTATATATAAATGTGTAAAAAAAAAAAAAAAAAAAAAAAGCATATTAATGAAGGAGGTCTACCAGTCCTCTGCACCTCCCAACTAAAAATAGAGAAAACAGCACTCAGAGGCAGACTGACTGTCACCAAGCCTTCTTGAGGTTCAGTGGGAATTTCTATTTTTCCCACTTGGACTTCATAATTGGCCTCCATGCAGGAAGGTGACTGGTTGTCTACAGAATAGAAACAAAGCAGGAGTAACAAAACAATCAAATAAGCAAACAAACAAGCAAGTAAAACAAACAAATTCACATAATGAAATACTATCCCCTTGACTGAGCTAAAAAAAAAAAAGCCTAACAAAAATAAGAGTTAGTGCATTTTTCTCCCTTAATTTCACAAAGATAATTTTCAATCACTTTTGTTTGTTTTAAAGGAAATCTCAAAGAGGATCAGTATTTTAGCATTCTTGGTATTGTCACTTTAAGAATATCAATTTTTTTTTACTGACTCAAGTAATAAGATCTACCTTGAAGCATATAAAAATGAAGAAGCAAAACAACTAAATACAAAAGTTGACATCAAAGTGTACAGTTTGCCTGTCATGTCAATGGACTGCATTTTATTCTGACTTCCATCTACTGAGAAACTGCCAAACAACAATAAAAGCTAAGACAAATTATGAGAACAGTATCCAATTAGATTTACAACTAAGTATTGTTTAAAAAAGGAAAAAAAAGTATTCAGGACAAGTAGGTAGAACAATTCCTTGGTCAACAACTCACTTTCTGTTGCTTCTGTGTGCCTGCCTACATGTGACATCTTCATTAATAAGCCCTCTGTGTAAAGTTAATCCCTTTTAACTACTTAAGGCTGAAAAGAGCTCACATCTCCCTTTCCTGCCAACAAATTCTACAGATGATACAATGAAAGATGAGATGCATGCTTTATTAAAACCGCTTATATAAGAAAATTTACCACAAAATTCCATCTACTATCACTGGAAATCCCAGTAGCTACCTGGTATGAATCAACATATTCCATACTTTTTTGGTGAGTACAACTGAAGAGTGCTCTTCCACCATGAGCACAAACATCTGCTATCGAAAAAGAGTCCACATTTTCAAACATATACTTAAATTTGACCTCAAATTTCCATATATTTACTCAGATTTAAAACCTGTATAGTAATTTGTTATATAAAATCCTCTATATACACCTATGTAGTTTTTCTGATTCCTTTATAAATGTCTGTATGCATTACAAAAATGAATCAAGCAATTCTGTGCAATTTATTTTTCAATTTCTTAGTTTAAAAAGACATCTAATAAACTGATGAAAATTTCACAAAGTATTTTTCAAAACCTATTTTTTTTTTATAGGAAAAACACAAACATGAGATATCAACAGGAAATAATTGTGCAGTATCTCCTGAATTTGAGAAGATCGTTCCCTAATGAGCTCAGAGATATAAATATATGCAACTTGACAGCTTTTCCATTTGGAGGTTGTTTCTCTTCTTGGAACCAGGAGACCAAACAAACAGAACTCAATACTCCTACCATCTTCCTGAATTCTTTTCCCCAATTCCTGTTTTCTCAGTATCCCTGTATCAATCTTTTTTCTTGTATAAAAATACAGGTTTTGGGGAAGCACTTTCTCCATTTGCACTAATATAGCACTTTGCACACTATAACCTCAATTGGTACACTGGCTTAGATACCACAAGACAGTCTACATTGGTCAAAATGCAGCCAGAATTTCCCCCATTTCTTTTAGAAACTTCAGAATGTGCTAGGGGTTGAGTTGTGTTTTCAGCCCATCATTTCTCCAGCTCTTCTGCCAGCTGAACCAGGCTCTGAGACTTCAGCTGATCAGATAAAAGGGCAAGAACAGGAAAATAAACAAAAACTCTTCAGCCAACAGCAGTAAAATGCAGATTGTTTTTCCCTTGGAGGGAGGATAAGAAAGAAGGACTTTTTAACTCCTTGACAGCCTCCTGGGAGTAACAACAGATTCTTTCCTTCACTCAAGTTCAATCTAGCTGTTAGGAGATAATAATGTATTCTACATTAATTTGTATTCCTTTCCACATCATCTTCCAGAGTCTTCAAAAGACTGTTGGATAGTTGGAATCCTAGGCTACCTATCATCAGCAAATGACAAATTAAGTTACTTTAATGTTTCTGAGCCTTTGAATTTCTACAAAATATAAGAAGACATTTGGTCTACTATTAAATGTGGAGGTTGGTGGCCCTGCATGTGGCAGGGGGGTTGGAGATTCATGATCCTTGAGGTCCCTTCCAACCCTGGCCATTCTGTAGTTCTGTGAAAATAGGGTCTCTGTCTCACTCTCATTTACTTTATGTCTTTACTTCTAAGTGTTTTTGGTTTTGTGTTAGAAAAGATAAGCTGCATCACTTAAACCATTCTTCATAAGTCTTTCAGCAAATGGGTTATTAACAGGAGCAGAAGCAGATTTTCTTCCCAGACCCAACAATGACATTTACTCTGACCTAGAAGGAACATATTCCTAAGTAGTAAGAAATAAGTTCAGTTCCAATGCCAGCTCAGTCCTAAGAGAATGCCAATTATGCCAAGTTCGCAAAAACAGATATATGGTGATTTTGTAGCATAGAATACTTTACACTAGGGAAAAGCTAAAACCATTCATCTCAATTAACTTAGGATCCAGGGCTTAATTTAAACTATTGCCTTGCAGATGAAGGGCCATCATTTTGTCCAACAATCTACTAGTACCTTTTAAAACAAATATAAACCTTCTCTTAAATATTTAAAATCTATTTCAAACTGTCTTTTATTCCCCCAAAGACTGTACTCTTTCTCTGTCAGGTATTAAAAAAAAAACACAAACTTCTGTTTTGGACTGTTGAAGCTTAGCCACTGGTATGTAGTTTGAAAAAATGGTCAGTTTCACTAAAATGACACAGCCTAAACAATACAAGACATGACAATAATTGATTGAAATTCTTCAATCTGGGAGATGACTTTTGGCTTACAAATAATGGTAATAACTAACACCAGATTGCCACTTCACTTTTAAAGGTTGTTCAAGTGTTGCTCAAATTAACAGGCACTTTGAAATACATATATTAGAATAAAACAATAAAGGAAGGAGCTCTATGAAACTACAGTTTGTGCTATCTCAGCTGTATCAGTGTGTCAGTCTTCAGACAGCACACAAGAGCATCCACACAGTCCGGAAGTTCAGAACACACACTGGCACTCATCAGTCTGATGAACAGCCTATCAGTACCTAAAAAGAGCCTACGAGAAAGACAGAAAGAGACTGTTTACAAAAGTGCACAGTAATAAGACAAGGAGTTTACGGCCTTAAACTACAAGAGAACAGACTCAGATTACCTACTCTACTCTACCTTCAGGAGGCCCCATCTGGCCCCCAGCATAAAAAAAGATGCAAAGCTGCTGTAACGGATCCAGAGGAGGGCCACAAGGGTTATCAGAGTACCTCTTCCATGAAGAAAGGCTGAGGAAGCTGGGCTTGTTCAGCCTGAATAAGGGAAGGCTCTGGGGAGACCTCACTGAGGCCTTCCAATACTAGCAGAGAGTTTATAGGCAAGAGGGAGATAAATTTTTTGTTAAAAAAAAAAAAAAGTGACAGGACAAGGGAGAATGGTTTTAAACTAAAAGGAGGGAGATTTACATAATAGGAGGAAATATTTTACTCAGTGTAGTGAGGCCCTGGCACAGCTGCCTGGAGAAGCTGTAGTGCCCCATCCTTGGAGGTGCTCAAGGCCAAGTTGGGTAGGGCCCTGGGCAGCTGAGCTGGTGGGGGCAGCTCTGCCCATGGCAGAAGTTTAGAGCGAGATGTCCTTCCAACCCAAGGCATTCTATGATTCTGTGATGATAATAAACCAACTTAAACAGACATTTTTACCATCACGGAGAAACAAAAAATTCATGAAGAATAAACATAAAATAATGTAATCTATCACTTCTACATTGTATCCCCAGAAGGATACACTTTATATGTTTACTATATATTCATCTCCAGCAAGTGAACAGGCTACATCTGTATACCTAAGCACACAATTCTAGTCTTGGTAGAAATGCAAAGACTTGCACCTTGTAGTTCTCCATATAAAAAGGTTAAAAAAAAAAAAAGAATTTTCAGAAACAACATCTGAGTTGAAAATAAATTCATTAATCTTTCCTTTTAATTGGATCATTGGTGTTCTGCAGCTTCTATCACAAAGGTAGTTATAGTATGAATCTCTCAATCTAGGCAACCTATTAAAAGTCTACAGCACAAGAAATCAGCAACTGTTCTGTGACCCTCTGTTTTTACTATTTCTTAATAACCTTCTATTTCCTATTTATATCATTAAGAAATCTCACTAAGCATCAATATTCTGAATTTTATCATATTGAACTTGTTAAGAAGCACTTCTTACTTACCTCCAAAGCATCTCACTGAAGTGAGCAAGAAATGGCAGATGGCAGGAATATTATGTTTTAACAGTATTTCCCTAGAAGTTTGAAATATTTGGTTTATGAAAACAATAGGCATGCTTCCAGACAGACCGATCTATCATTGTTGTCTTTCTCATTGTGTTAAGGGAAGCATACAGAAGCTGTAAGTATTGATCTGTCACTAATAAGTGGAAAGAGGAAAAAGAGCTAGTGGTGCTTACAGTATCTCAGGTACATCTTCATGAACTCTTAAACACTTTAGTGGACTGATCCCATGTCTAATTTTTGCCATTTTACTGGCGGCATGCAATACATACGAAAATCCTTACAAAGCAAAATTTATTTAATTAGTGGAAAAGAAAAACAATAAAAGTTAGACTTAATTTTAAAGATGTTACTGAAACAATACCAGTATTTTTCCCTATTTGGATGTATATTGAAGAAAGTAAAAGAAGGTAATAAATAATATGCCTGCATGATGAGTACTTTTTAATTCTTCCTCACTTCATGAAGTTGTTTCAGGTCAAACTATACTTATTCCCAATTACTGTTATTACTATTTTTATAGTTTTCTGTGGTCCAGCTTTTTCTACCAGCACAGATAAGTATAAGCCACTGTGCTTGGAAAAATGCTTATAAACCCTCTACAGAATTAATTCCATTAAAATGCAGAAGAAACATCTTTAATCATTTGTTTTGACAATTTATCTGTTTGTTTCAACATTTAGACACTATTCAAATATTTTTAACAAAAACATGCATTCTTTTCACAGCATAGATCATTTTGAGGAATATCTTCCAAGCAATTTTGAGGTCTGTTAACAATAGCTTTATTTGCCGTTTAAAGATTGCAAAAATAACTGAAAATAAAAGTAACATGCAGTATATATTTATAGCTCTACAAGACAGTTTTACCAAGAGTATATCCAATTGAATTATTGGCTGATTTTTTTCTTTGGCTTACAATATTCAATTAGGTGTTATTTATATCACATGCATATGAAATCAATTACTATTAAGTTTTTTAAAAACTATAATATATTCAAACCATATCTGATATGAAAAGCCTTCTAAGCATTCAAAGAATTACATGTGAAGATTGTAGTTCCTCTTCAGGTACTTAGTGTACATTTTCTGAACATTTTTGCTCCCACCATTCTTGTTCTGTGTTTCAGTTTCTCCATAGAAGTTTCACATCCAAAGAAACTTTTTCAAAATGCTCTATCTTGGCAAGTCTCAATTTAGGTTACTAACTAGTAACATACTATCATTTTCCTAAAGCAGATGTAAGAATTATGACCCTGTGAGGTTCAGATGAGAAAAGATAGACAAGAATTGTATTTGGACAAGAGACTACTAGCATTCAAAATACCACAGGATGTGGTATTAGCAATTCATTAGGTAACATGCCTCCAGCTAAGTTAATATTACAACTAAACTTTTCTACATTTTCTCTCCCCAGCTTAACACATCACACTTATTAGATGTAAGAATGCTGCCTGTTTGTTCAAAATGTTAAACAAAAGTCAGAAGCACTAAGAAATTAATTTCCAAAGTGTTAAGGGGAGGGAAAAGAAAAAAAAAGAAAAAAAAAGATGTATTGAATCTCTCACTTCACAGATATTTGTCTTGAGAATTATCCATCTCTGAAGAATCAATCCATCTTTCTCTAAAACTTACCTTAGAATTCTCCCACACCCAATACTCCAAATCATGATTCAGAGCAAGGGTATCCCGGGCATACAAGATAAACACTGTTCTTGATTATACTTGTTGCTAAAAGTTTCCTCAGCAGCATAAGTCTCACAGTGCAAGTAATGCACAAGTAGCACGCTAAGTTAACACTCCAGCTCCTAGTTCTTGTAGGCTCCACCTTCTTCCCTACTTGGACATGACTGCAAAATGTATCAGGTAGGCAAATATTATCCCTCTATTGCCTTTCCCAGGCAGCCTTCTTGGTGATTTCCCATCAGACAGAAATAGCAGCATACTACATTCACAGGAATATCATGAGATTAACATGATGTAGCCTTTAACATAGTTTGGTCTAGATTCTGATGACAGTATGTATAGTGAAATATAGATCTAACCCTTAAAATACATGATTAGACTACCTCAAAAGATGCCAAAAGTATCACTGCAAATTGCAGAAGAGACCAACCCTTGCATATCATTCTTTTTTATCCCCTTCAAAGAACCGCTAATTCCCATATTGATCTTTATTCAATCAGCACGAGAATTTATTTCACTCTTGTCACTACTCTGGAAATACAACTCAAACCAGCAAGAATCCTGTTCAAAAACACAAAGAGGCACGAAAGAAATCCATATGTCAAATAATGCATCTTACTTTCAACTTTGCCAACTTTTAACAAAGCAAAAATGGTAGGTCTATACAGATACAGCTGAAGGTGATCTTCATAAGTCAACCACAAAACATTATTTGAAAATGAAATAATGTAGTTTTTACGATTTCACAGACTTCTTTTTCAAGCTGCTGACCATGTTGTTTACTACTGAAGCGTTCTGTGCATCATAATTTTGGGTGACTGGTGGTTGTCTAATAGATAGAATGCAGGTGAACCCTCTTGTATCTTTAAACCTCCTGATCATAGCTCTGGGCTTATTTTAAGTCAGCCTGTTAACCTCTGAATAATTAAAAAATGAAGACTTCCTTCTTCACATTTACTTCCTACACACCAAACACCAAGTGCCCCAAAAACAAAACTGTAGCGCCTCTGATGCTGATGACAGAACTCCCAGCAGCTTCTGCTGAGTCCGGATTTCATTCATAAGTTACAAGTCATAACTACCATGAAAAATAACTGTATTTGCTCTTGAATGTAACTAGGATCAACTGTGAATTGGAAGGACAATAATAATAAAATATAAACTTTCACACAGAAAACATTTCAATTACTAGGTTAGCAGGAATCCTCTTAAGACTGAATGTCTATGTAACAGATTGTATTTATATTTTATTATGTATAATATTGTATGAATATAATATAGAAATTGTCTACACGTAACAGAAATTAAGTCTTCAAATAATACTAACGATTTCAACAGCAGTGTGAGCATAATTATTTATCTGAGCAGCTTATTCAGAGCCAGTACCCCAGTTTACATTTACCTATATTAAAAAAAAATAATAATTAAATGGTCCATTCAGAACTTTGCAGAATGCTCGTCTATTTAAAAGAATAGGAAATCTTATAAACCACTTATAAAAATGATTATCTGTAACTCTCTCTGTATTAAATGACAGGATTCTCCATGACAGAGTGATCATATGTGCTTCTACACTCAAAGGTAGACTTGAGATATAGTTAAATTATTCATGCTCAGGACAGCACTCTTTTCCAACTTCATAAGATTTGGTTTACACCTATAAAGTCCTTCAAAAGAAATAACAATAATTCTCCGAAGATACTTGCCAGCGGTGACATAAGATTCTGACTCCACAAAACGTTATCTATGCACACAGAACTCACCAATTCATTCCTGCCAAAGAACAAATTTTCTAATACTTGTTTCTCCATCATGAATGGTGTTCCCTAATTCCAACTTTTTATTCCAGTCCCTTCATTTTTTATTATCAAGTATCACAGTGAGAAAAGATCAACCTAAACCAACCAGAGAAGAATGTAACAGAAATAGTAAAGGGACAGAAAATAAACTAAAACAGTTGACAAGAAAACAAGATAGAAGTCTTCAACTATGAAAAATAAGGAAGAAAGCTAGAGGAATGAAATATTAAACAAGGATAAAAGTAGCAGACAAGTAGCACAGTAAAGGAAAATTTGCACAACAGTACATTTTTCTCCATCACCAGAAATTTCAGCTACAGCTACTTCCATGCAAAATTAAGGTGCCTCTGCCATTTTCCGGCCTATGCAGGAGGAAAGTCTTCTAAAACCACACATCCAAATGGAAATACAGTGAAGAGCGTTCACATTTGAAAGTTGCCATAAAAGCCCTTCTTAATGCATAATCTAGGAAATAGATTCAACAGGAGTAGAGGAATGGAAAAAAAAGTCAGAAACTGACATTATCATAAGACAGGAAAAGCATATACAAACCTTCCTTTGTTCTTGTTCCTTTGTTACTTCCTCCCTACTTCAGTATCGTGGCTGTAGCTGATCTTTTTCAATTAAAGATGTATACTCCTAAAATTGAAAGAAGATTCCTCCACAGATGAACAGGGCTCTGTCAGATCAGTTTTATGAAGAACTTATGCTTCACTAGATGCACTAAGCTTATTAATAAAGCAAAGTATGAACAGGAGGGACAGACAATTGAATGTCAATATGCAACAATAGTTTTTCCTCCAATTTCAGACAAGACCAGGTCCCTTCTTTCCTGTCACACTTCTTAGAATATTTACACTCCCAGGAACACATAGTAGGGGACAGAGTGAAAAAAGTAAGGACTCATACCTCAACCTGTTTGACTGCTCCCCTATATACTGTCCCAAATTCAGCTGTATTGAATCACCCTCTACACTTGTTCTCCAGGAGATGAGATGGGAAGGGGAAGGAAAATTGTCACCAGAGGACAGATTCATGGTTTATAATTCTAATATGTTTGTCCTCCTGGACATCATGAGGTTGCCTTGCATTAAATGGAAGGTAAAAAGATGCAGCAGTAACATCAGTTTGTTACCCCTCTGTGTTCAACCGTCAGTGCTGGCACACACTACACACCATGAACCAAGATCTTAGAGGCTAGATCTCATTATCCTTCCTGCTACACGTTCCTGAGTAATAATAGACACAGCATTCATATAAACATGCTAATAGTTAAAACAAAATTTAACCAATATCCACAAGTAATGACAAAAGTGTTTCTCATTTCCCATCCAGTATTCAGCAGGAATAAGGACAACACTTTTGGACTAACACTGAAGAATGACTAAGGCAACATCTGCTGTAATTTATGAGGGAAATTTGGTCTCAGCAATCACTGCTTTCACAGAAGTAAATGAAAATTCTGTGGTACTGAATAGTATTTAAATCACTCCTAAATTCTGTGCGGATAAGGAAAAAAAAAAGAAACAAACAAAAAAACAACTCACAGTACACATCCCACTGTCCACAGACTGCAAGATATAACAAGATCCCTGCAATTTCACTTACATCTCCTCCATCTTCGTTTTTCCCAAGGGGCGCATTCAGCTTTGATCTAAATAGACACAGATACTATTAAACTACACTGGGACTCAATCCAGTAATGCCAGGCTACCCAATAACCTTAGAAATATGGGTGAAACCTGTTTTGTTCAAACGCAAGTAACAAATCGGTAGAAGTTGCTGCACTATTTTTCCAATTACATCATCATTGAATTTCTCTATTATCTGCATGTCACTAAATTGAGTCAACGAGATCTTCTAAATTGGTAATGAGATGCTTAGCCATTCACCACTTATTCCTGTTAAGGAATGATACAGTGAACTGCTCTGTTTACAGTCATCTGTTTTTACAGCACAGATCACAAATCCTTGTAGTCACATGTTCTACGTCAATTCAAAGGATTCACACAAATTATTTCTTCAGCTCTGTTTCTTGATAATTGTTCTTTTAAGACTGTTAAGGATAGGTTTTCATTAAGCACTTGAGAAAAGCGTATTGTCTATATATTCATTCCACAATCAATTTCAAGTGAAATCTCTCACAATTCTCATGATTTTGATCATCTTAACATTGACAATATTATTTAATCTCTTCCTCTTGCCAAAATATCTAGCTACATTAAGCCAGTTTTAATTGAAAAGATTTGGAAGTAGACATCTGGTCAAGCACATCTTTAGTTCATTACCTAGTAAGTGAAGGAGGTGATGACCACAGTCTACAGTTAGTTCAAGAAGTATAGATTAGCCAACTTCATAAACTAAAGTAACACAATAATTAACAGTTCCCTTTCTAATTCTAACAAGTTTATACAATGTTACTTTCTAAATTCTCTTATCATGTTCCAAGAGCACAGTTTGAAGATTGTTTACAGTCTCAATATCTAGCACACCAACTGGCAGGAGTACCATTAAGACCCTCTGTGTACTTTCTAGACCAAGGAGAGGGAAAAAAAAAAAAAGTATAAATCATCCACTTTTAACAGCAGCTGACTAAAGCTATTCAGTGAATTGGATATTGCTACTACCATGGATCCATGAACTCTTACAGTCTCCCCTTCTTTTTTTGTTCCTATGAGTAGACTCTTAACAACATCCCCCCCACTCCCCCCCCCCCCCCATTCCACTCTGAATGGTTTTAGAGAGATCAGCTGAAAAGAAACACCATCAGTGAAAACAAAAGTTTTCAAAGAAAAAGTGGGAACAAAGTGGATGTAAAAGTGGATGTATTAGAAACAACTTGAGATTCATGTCTGTACTGTGCTTTGCCCTTCTCTTTACCTCAATACGCTCTTTGGTTTTACTGCTGGGTAAGAGCAGGTCAGCCTACTGCACTTCTCCTAGCAACCAAAAATCACTTAAGGAAAAAAGGCATGTTTCTGCTGAAAGGGAGAAAGAGTAATTTGGGGTCATAAAAAGCCAAACGTGCTCTTCTGCATTACATCCTAAATTGACGTTGTCAAAAAAGAGTTTAGTAAATAATAATAAACAGCTCTGTTTTGCACAGATCCATATTTAATTAGACAAATTTTTCTTCTTGTTGCACATTTTATTTTCTCTTAATTCTGTGTTCTAACAGTTCCACCACTGTTTAGTTTTGATTTCACAGATGCATACTCTACTCTTTACAGTTTTCTAAAGTTACTTCCTCTCATTGTAAGTGTGTATACATAGAACTATATATAATAATACAGCTACACAGATATTTTCACATACACATACTTAGACAGAGAAATAGAGTTTTAAGGATAACAGTACAAAAAGACAATTTATCCACAGGATCCACTTATCCCAAACACTGATTTTTATCCTGAAATAATAGAACAAACAGCCAGGTCTCATCCTGCCTGATAACAAAATAGATGCAATAGATCCAGCCGATCTTCCACAACATTTCTGCAATATATCACTTTAAGGCCAGCACAGACCTTAGTTCAATGCATCAAATTACAATTTTGTACTTTCTTGCAGCCACTCCTAACAAATGCGGATCCTAACAATTTAACAGCAAGGTTTATTTGCCTCATAGAGAGACAATGCATAGATGACATAACAATATAAAGTCCATACACGCTGCATATAAAGCACTGAAGTTACAGGGAATCAGCATCATCACATTAAGATGACAGTAGTATTCCACTCTTGTCTTTACTCTCCATGCTGCCTTACCCAACCATATGCCTTGTAGCCCAACTCCCCTGCTTCTGTATTCCTCCATTCCCTGTTTCAAAATTGCAGTCTTGTAATGCATTAAGCTTGGAATTAGGCTACAGTCCTTCTCCTCCCAGCTTATAGTGACATTTACCTCCCCAGAAGACTGCTGGAGAAGAGCAGTGCTACTGTACACACACGACCAACAAGCACTTCCAGGTCCCAAAGAGGACACAGTGTTTTGAGCACAAGATCTCATACGTGAAAAGAGAAGTTTAAGGAAATTTAAGGAAAAAATCTTTTCCAGTGAGGGTGGTGAGGCACTGGAACAGGTTACCTAATGTTACAGTTGATGTCCCTGGAGACTTTAAAGGTGAGTCTGGAGGATAAGGCCCTGAGCAACCTGATCTAGCTGTGGATGCTCCTGTTCATTGCAAGGGAATTGGACTAGATGGTCCTCAGAGATCCCTTCCAACTCTAAGGATTCTACAATTCCCTGAAATAGGGCGTGCCCCTTTCTGCAGCCCCCAGTATGAAGTGAAGATCCCAAAGATAAGATTAAGATGTCTAGGGAAAGAGTACTGAAAGAGAGACCTATGTCTCTGACATGATTTCCAAACAGATCTTAGTCTAACAGCATTATTATTCCATTTGAATTCTTCATAGTATTGATCTCTAGAAACTAGCACCCATCCTTCATTTGCAGAGTTCTCATCAGGAAATACTATAAATTGTTAGTAAAAAATGATCACTGATTTTGCCAGGATCAAGTCATTTGGACAACAAGACATGAGGACTTTGAAAATTGCACAGAATGACAGCTTGAGAAACCATTATTACAGGGTTTGTGCAGCATTAAAATACTTTTCATAATCGCTTCTTAACACTTGACATTTTCTCAGCAATAAAAAAAGTACCTCTGGAACACTTGCATGGGCAGTTACTCCAGTCTGAATGAGAAAGAAGTTGACGAATGTTAGTTACCTGACATTTTGCTTTTAAAAGGTTAAATTTTTTTCTATTCAGTTTCTCTTGCAATCAATGGCAAGTGATGAACAGAACTGAAATACATAGTTTATTGTGTTTTACAACTGGCTTATGGCCATTTATTCTTTGCATTATTTGTCCAAACTTCATTTATGACATGCACATTACAGAGACTCTTCTAGTCTTGGCACACTACACAAAAGCCATACAGACAATGCATAAATATATATTAAAAGACCACATGCCAGAACAGACATTTTGGCTGAAACTTCCAGGTAAATTATTACATGGGTACTACTGGTTAGTTTGTGTATTGTTGCTCACGTATTTATTTATGAAGGGTATTATTTTAATAAAATTAAGAGTACATCTTGGCTCCCCTCCATGGCAGCAAAGCCAAGATAAGCTGCAGAGATGGAATTAAAAAGCCATTCCTTACTTCATGAACTTTTGGCTTGGAATTCATATCATTAAATCCACAACCCAGCACAAGCAGTAGCTTTGTTATTGTAGAGATACTCTGCATTAGTAAAGACAGCACTACAGAACTAGCAAGAGTAGGTAGGACAGAAACAGCAATATGGATTTGTACCCTCTATTATCAAGAAGCTATCTCCATGGAAGGATGCAGTCAACTTCACACTGTAAGAAGCTTGCATTTAAAAAGATGAAATAAAGGTTTAAGATGTGTGTCTTACAATAACTCAAGATGTTACCTGCTTTCAGAAGGACTTTTTCATGGAGGACTGAATAACAAAATTGCTGCAGATTTAAGTGATATGTAATCATTATTAAATTAATGGGTCCTAATTTAATTATCTGATACAATAATGAAAAGCATTTGACAACAGACAATTAATAGTTATATTAAGAAAAGGGTTTGACAGACGGACAACGGCAGCTCAATGTGACTTGTGGACTCATAATTTCAAGAGCAGAGAGTCCACTGTTTGTGGAGTATAGCAGAAACTCAGCCTGAAAGTAAAGAGAGTAAAACTGAAATCTACATAGCAAAAATATTTTTTGCATGCAATTATATTGAAGAGATCTCATAAATAATAGTCCACGTGAACAGACCTCCATGAAATCACCCTCAAAACTACTGAAGAAATAGGGATTTAATATGACTCCACACCATCCTCTGAACAAAACTTTAAAGGAAATTCTGGAATATATAAGAAATGTGTACTGTAAAAATGCAAGAAGCTCAAGTAACACAATAAACTTACATGTAAGAAATGCCTTTTCAGACAGAACCAAAAAAAAAAAGCCAAAACATTCATTTACTTGGCAAGAGTAAATACATGCTGTCTTCTGAACAGTAAAATCTCTTCTATACACAAAATAGATTCCCACAGAAATGTTGAAATGATAAACAGTAAGCTAGTTTCTTGGCAAGAATCAGCATCAATATGATTATTAAGTATCCTCTACAAGGTTGGTAGGAAAGGTGGTGAGCCAGATGGCAGCCACAGGAAGAGCAACCTCTGCCACGCCAGCTGAGATAACAGATAAAAACTGACAGCAGTGTTCCTTGTAGGTGGTTGAAACAGAATGTACAGAACCTGTTAGCAATCTATTTAACTGAGATCAATATTTGAATAGCAATTCAAAGCTAGCAAATGGCTAAAAAGCCATTGCATACTCTTTCATAATTTCCACTAAATGGTTCAGCAACGGACAGGGTATGTATTGAGGTTAGTGATGTGAGAATACACAGTAAAACCACAAAAGAGCAAGTCCTGGAAAAGGAGTTGACTGGACAGAGCAGTCAAAGCCTTCACTTTCTCTCAATGAAATTTCTAGTGTATATTATTGAAACTGCCAACTTACCCTTAAAAATCTACTTAAATCCTTCTGTCTACTTCTTGCTAGCGTTGCTACAATTAGCTTGCTTTGCCGTACATTTTCCTCAAATCAACATTACTCTCATCATTCCAGAAAGCTCCCAATAGTAATATTACTGCAGTAAGTGTAACTCATAGAAAAGTTTTAAACTCTCTATTCTGCCTTTTCTAAAAGAACTATGCGCTATCAGACCTACTGCTGTGTACCAAGTCAGCAAAGGAACAAAATAAAGTATTTAGACTATCAAATTACTTTGCAAACATACCCATCTCTGAAGTGCTATGACAGCATTTTCTCAATGCCCGTCTTTTGCACATAAATATATACTGTTGCAATAACAACTTAGCAGACAGGAAATAAGGAAAGAAAAACATTAAGACTAATTCAGCACAACGTTTCATCATGGACATAAATTCCTCCCTACTCAGCAAAGTTTTCAAGCATATGATTAACTTGGAACACGTGTTTAAATTCATATTAACTTCACTGAGGTTCTGGATAGTGACGGAATCATGAACCTAAATGCTCTACAGAATTGGGTGTTGCAGAAGAACAAGCTAAAGGAAACAGAAACACAAACTCTTCATTTCAACTGACTTTTAATGTATTAAAATGCATATGTTCCACGGAAGTAAAGGTTATCCAACAACAGCAAAACTCACATGAGAGATCAGGACCCTGTCAGCTCAAATGCTGATTGGAGGAATATATTCCAGCTTTATATGTAAGCCATGTTTTCTGATGGGCAACTGAGACCTGCACAGAGCCTTGCTGGTGTCAAGAAATAAAATTAATTTAGGTGGAACAACAACAACAATATATATATATATAGGGAGAGAGAGAGAGAGAAAACAAATAGGAAACCTGAGACTGAATGCCTGAACTACCATATTAGACGCACACTTTCCGTTAAGAAAACAAATGCTTTTGAAAAAAATATTAAGCTAAAAATTATATTTCAAAAAATTATTCTCATATTCTCACCATCACACATACAATACTATTACACTTGCAGTTTTCAAAAGATAATGGCTAAAAGCCAGCTCTGACATATAAGGCTGTCATTTTCACTGAAAGCACTGAGAGTTCTCCCAGGGCT
This sequence comes from Perdix hodgsoniae, assembly GCA_035772895.1. Taxonomy (NCBI): domain Eukaryota; kingdom Metazoa; phylum Chordata; class Aves; order Galliformes; family Phasianidae; genus Perdix; species Perdix hodgsoniae. Next base: position 727,830 of record JAPSGF010000033.1, read on the forward strand.
GAATTTGACCCACTCAATCTATTGTCTATGGTAACATCCACACACCTGTGCTCACAGTAGATGTGAACTTTTCTGTTAATATTATTTCTTGCAAGCTTTACTAATGATAAGAAGAAACTAAAATAAAGACAAACAAAACAACCAACAAACCACAAAACAGTGAGAGTGAAGTCAACAGACAACTAGGGAAAAATAAAAATAAAAAAAAATAGTTACTTTAACTCTAACCTATAGTATTTTTCTTATTTTTTTTTTAATGGTACAATGTCTAATTTGATATTATTCTTAATGAACTGTAATTATGAACATCAGTTATTCCCTGAACAGACTGCAGGAATATGGGCAGGGCTACAGGAAAATCATAACCATAGTAAAAAATATGTATCTATACCACGTTTTCTGCCATTTTCACTGAGCTCTCCAATTTTCAGTTGTCATAAAAGCATGGACAGAATGCCTTAAAAAAAAAAATTACCATTTTGATCTACACTACTGTGCACGATGTAATATCATTTCTAAGTCACTAAACAAAGTTAATATCATAGAGAAAAGAGTGGCTATCACACCTCAGACACTAAAGTGTCTTTCTCTGGACCATGTGCCAATAAAATAAAACAAGTAATTAAAAAGCCACACAAAATCGAACCAAACCAAACAAAGAAAACAACAAAGCCACCCACAAAGACAAAAGTGTATTAGGAGGTAAATTTGAACACAGTAAACTGACCAAGGATTTATTAGTCAAGCCGACTTTGCCTTTTTTCTTACAGTATCACAAATCATGCTAATGTTGATATATATCTTTTCAAAGCAACTGGTGGCATATGTCACCCTAAGGTATAATCATAATTATCATGCTTATAAAGGGACAAAAATACCACATGCCAAGCCTGCATGCCAATATTTCTCCAAAGCTACTTGTTAGACACTTTAACAATCTGTACTTTGTCATGACGTGCCATCCACAAAATTGGTGTCTTATGTATTTTTTGGTGGGGTTTTTCCTCTGGCTTTTTTTTTTTTTTTTTTTTTAAAGAGTTGTTAACATACATAAACTTGACACAGTCTCTGCAGCATCTCCCCATTGAAGGGTGGGATCACTTCTATTCTGGGCAGTTTCTTGGCATTTTTTTCTTCCCTCCCCCACCCCCCCTTACTGGTGTAGCTCTACACTACTTATGTGCTTCACTTACACCTCCCACCCTTGTCCTATACGGCTAAAACAGAACAAAGGTTCTACTTGTGCTCCTCATGACAAAAACAGAATAAATTATGCCTTGCTCCTGTCGTTCCAGCAAGCTGGTTAATTGCATTTGTTTCATGTATCACCAAACAGCCTGGTACATTAATTACATTCTGTAACACCAAGCTCCTCTGATTCACTCTGTCACTTTCACTGAGCACTTTAATTGTCTTCCTTCTAGCTACATACAATTTTAAACACTTACTAATAATTACATTTCTACAGCCTGATGTTTTCAGTTTATATACAAAGATATCTCCGCCACTGGTGGCCTTGTGAATCAAAATATGTTTAAGTAGGAAAAAAAAAAATCCCCACAAAACCACGGCCAAGAGAACAGATACAAATGTTCTACTAAAGCCATTCCAAATTCCTCCTGATTAGCATGTACATATATTACACACACTATATATATACTTTTTAAAATCACTAGACCAAACTGAAGGTTAAGCAGTATGGCTTATTGTGCAACCAATGTAAAGCACTACTTGAAGGTCTCCCTCTTCTCGTCTATTTGGTTCCTCACTTGCAGGGGGAAGAGGAGAGGAGGGGCAGAAACACCCAGAGCGGGCTAGCACTGCAAACAATAACCCCGTAGTCCTCGCTTAGAGACTGATATGCTAAGTACTGTAAGCAGCAGCTTCCTGGAACAAAGTTTTCTCTACCAGGCAGAAATAGCCAGGGTTCCAGTTATTAAGCTCTCTGCTTAGAGATGCAAATGCTCAATATTAGGAGGGCTGCCAGACATTTGATCCCAGCACATGTAGTACTGCATGCTGTCTGAGATGCTTACTTCACATCCAGTAGTGCACTTAACGTCTACGCTGCGGTACAGCGCCAGCCCCCACTTGGAAAGATGTTTTACCCTTGCCCTGGAGCTGCCGCCCTTACTAAAGCGTGTAAGTGCTCATTTATGCTCACATTATTCCCTCGGCCACTACTTCAACTTGAAAATGGTAAGAAACGTTGCAGAACAAACCCAATGGGGAGGGAAGATAAAGGAAAAGAGAAGGGGGGAGGGGAGAGAAAAAGAGAAAAAAAAAAAAAGAAAAAAGAAAGAAAGGGAAAAAAAAAAAAAAAAAAAAACCAACACCTTTCCCTCCAACACTTCTCGACAACGCTCCCTGCGGGCAGCCCGTCACGAAGGGGCGGGGGGAGATGGCGGGGAGACCCTCCGCCCCTCTGGCCGCGCCGCACCTGCCCGGCCCCGCGGGCACGGGGGGCTGTGCCGTGCCGAGCCCTGCTCTGCTCACCGGCGCCCGCTTCATCCTCCGCCAGCGCCAAAGGAGGTGTTTAGGGACTCTGGAAAGTCGCCAATTCTCCTCACCTGGCGCAGAGGCACAGCTCACCTATTTATTTCATCAGCAGGCTCGCCCGGAGGAAAGTTTAACAATAGAAGCAGGCGAAGTAATACCGGTTACAAGAACTGCCCGTCTTTCTTTTCTCCTACCCGCTTCCCTACCAGCACCTCCTACAAATGAAAGATTTAGCACGGTGATCGTTCCTCTTCCCTGCCACCTCAAGCTGATATTCTTCCACGAGCTACTTTTCCATCAAGTTAGTAGAGGGAAAGCACTGCTTATTAGAAACATACATCCCCTCTCCCCCACACCCTACTCCTCAAAATGCCATTTTTATACCAGAAACAAACTTAAGGCTCTGTAACGCTAAAGCTCATAATGCCGTCCATGTGCTGTCCCAAATCAAATTCAGCTGGAGGGGAATTCTGGAGAGAAATGGCACATCTAAAATAAGCGAACTTACCGTAGACTTGAAAAAATGCAAATCCAAAGAGCAGGAGTGGCGTCAGCAGACCCATTTTGACATATTAAAAGCAATCCCGATCGTTTGCGAGAGCAATTCCACAGAGATCCAAAAGAAAAAAAAAAAAAAAAAAAAAAAGAAAAAAAAAAAAAGTATCCAAAGACAGCGAGAGGTAGGTCCAAAAGTTTTCAGTTTCCTAGCAGCTACTTAAAGCGGAAAGGGAAATCTTGCAATCAAAAGCTGCAGATGGAAAGGTCTTGAATGTGACACTTTTAGATCCATATAGATTAGGGCAGGCAGCGAGCTCCAAAGGCTTCTGCTTCGCACACGCGCTCCTTCCTAAATTCCCACCAATCCAGCCCAAGCTGAGGAATTATTCAAGTGTGTCTAAGGCTTCTCTTTAGGCTCCATGGCAATCCAAAAGCAAGCTCTTTCTTCGGAAGACAAGGAGAGGCTCTGAGAAAGGACCTGATTCCTAGAAAGTGTTCCGCAAACTTCCTGGCACTTTGCAGGAAAACCATTGGCTTGGTTTGGCTATTTTGCTTTCCTCTCCCTTCGCCCTACCCCTTTTCTCTCTCTCTCTCTCTCTCTCTCTCCCAAATCAGTTCAAGCTGCGGAGTTTCTCACTTAACTTCCATAATAGGAACGCCCAGGCAACGTGCTACAGGAGGGAACGGCTTTCTCAGCATCCCCTCGAAATAAAGCCCTTCTCCTCTACACCTCCCTCCTCTCCAAGAACCGGAGCAGAACTGCTGGAGGGCAGCAACTCCACCGCGGAGCAGCTGCTGCCGTACAGCGGTGGCGGCGGGCTGCGTGCAGCACAGAGAGGCTGCGGGTACCTCCCGCCGCCGCCGCCTCTTTCCCTCCCGGGCGGCCCCGGCTCCCGCCTCGCCTCTCCCTTCCCGCCCCTCCGCCTCCTGCCGCCGCGGACACACCGGCTGGCAGCGAGAGGGAGGAGAATGTGCGCGGCTGCCGAGGCTGCCTGGGGAAGGAGGCTGCGGGGTGTGACTAAAGCGCCTCGCTCCACACCCACGCGTCCTTCTCCGCCCGGGGTAGGGAGATGGAGACGGCGATAGGAGCAGGCTGCCGGCGGGCTCCCCCGCCTTTCCTCCGCGCTGGGGTGCCGCTCGCCGCGCCCAGCCGACCCGGGATGAGCGGTTTCACGGCGCTGCTCCCTGACTGCTGCCCTCGCGCGCTGGGGAGCGAGACCCGCGCGGGGATCTGCCCCGGGGCGGGAGGGGGCAATGCCGTGGGATAGACAGGCGGCTGCACGCAGATGGGTACAGATGGCTCAGGCGTGACCTACGGAGCACGCGGACCTCACGGGGCTGGAAAGTTTCGCCCCGACGGAGCGGCTGAGGGGCAGCGCGCAGCCAGCGGCACAGGGGGCGCTGCCCCTCTCCCCCTGCACGCACGGTGCGGGCTCGTTAAACGGGGCGTACAATTAAAAACGCGGCGGGAGCCCGCAGGAAAAGGCAACGTGAGAGACGCCGGACTGTAGCGGCGGCCGGGAGCGGAGCGGGGCGGGGCAGCGGGAGGGCGGCCGCCTCCTGCTTCAGCCCACGTGCGGCCGGCGGCGGCCCCGAGGTGACGGTAGGGCCGGCGGTGAGCGCCGAGCGCCGCTCCCGGGCCAGCGGTGAAGCTCGGGCGCCCCCTACTGGCCGCCGGCGGGCAGCGGCCGCTCCCGCGTGCCCTGCGTCGCCTTTTGTTGCGGCGGAGCCTTCCGCCCGCGCGCGGGAGCGGCCAACGGCTGCCGGCGGTGCGTGCCCGGGTGTTGAATAGGGCGGGTTCTGTGACGGCGGGGAGAGAAAGCGCGTGGCTGTGGAAGGCAGCGGGGCTGTGCCAGGCAGTGATTAGTGTCCTCTGGAGAACGGGAAACGTGGGTAGTTAGATGTAACTTTCTGAGAGGAGTCTGTGCAAATACACTGAAAGCACTTAGCGAATCTATATACATCAAGGCAGACATTTTTTTAACATTTTTAAACAGTGATGGTAGACAGGAGGTAACTGGCAATGGCAAATGTTTTACCACTGCCAAAGGTAACAAGTGTGAGGTGTTTACAATGTTCTAAGAGTGTAAGATTATTCTTCTTTCATACAGAGCCAGAGGACATTTCCAAAGCCTCCCTACGCAAATCAGGGAACGGCCTCCTCCCATGCTCACAGTATGCCCTGTAGATAAATATATATTAATATGTCTAAGGACTGCCTTGTGAAGAAGAATATAATTAAAGCTAATTAGGATAAGGTGATCAAAATGGTACTCTTCAGGTGCTTGCGGACTGGCAAAATGAGCAAACCGTAAATCACTTACCAAACAGCACTGCGCTTAGTATGAAATATTAAAGAATATTTCCCTTTGTAGTGGACGTTTCAAGGGCACTGTTGATGAAAATGCTGACTTGTTGACTACAAAAATTAAAGTTGGAAACCGCTATGAGCTGTTTAGTCCTTTTTTTCCTGCTTCTCAAACAAATGTAAGATAAATTTAATAACAGTTGGCATGGACCAGAACACTTTGTAGATGTGTACAGCCTTCAAAACTCTCAGCTACAGAGGTAACAGTAAAAGGGCATAATGATGTGCAAACATTCCCAGTGAAATCAGTGAACTATTCACTATAGCTGGTACTATTGATTCATTCAGTTATGCAAAATACTGCTTTTCAATGATGAAACACATTCCAAAACTTTGAAAAGTTGTAGCCGAGCTTAATCATACATTTTCCTATTAATTTTGCTCATATGTATTCCAGTGATTTTTTTTTTTTTTCTTTGAGGTAGTTAACAGTTGTCTGAAATGGATAGCAGAGTCTGAAAGAGCTGTGAAACAAGCTTTTGTATTGGTTACTGTTTGTTTTGTTGGAAAAACTGGGCTAAGTGACTACTATGAAAAACAAGTCATATGGAGACCCACTGGGGGTTATAGTAGAGCTTGCAAGCACATGACATGTCACTGTGCTTGGAATAGTGTTGGCTTCCATTATGGAATATAGTCCAGATATATGAATTAAAACCAGTGTGCTTCTCTCTCCTGTCTTTCTGTAACCTCCTGTGAACATGGCCAGTAGGAATGTTCTTTGCATGAATAGCAAAGTCTGTGCAAGGAATAGGAATGTGCCAGCTCTTTGTTTTGGTTATGAGCAAACCTGATGAAACACTTATGTAAGATGTCAGGCATTGGTGCACATGCAGTTCAAAGAGTATTGTTGAGGTGGGACTTTAAAAACAAGGAAATTACAGCATATGATTGCTTTGGTTAATATGAAAAGCATTTGTCATAAGAGGCAGGACTAATTTCCCAAAAACAACAGTAAGATCAGACATATGATGGGTAAAAGTAGAGGTTTCATTGCTTCAACATTTTCATATTTCTTACCTCTGATTCCTAGACTCAGGTATCTACATTAAAATGTGGGAAATCAGATCCAGTGTTTAAAGTTAAGTGTTTTAAGACTAGCACAATTTTCAGGTGAACTCTACCATTTGGAGAATTTTTCTTCTAAACCAATATTGCAATTTCTGATGTTACAAATGCATTTAATATACTCTACTTTCTGAAAGTAGAAACCATAAAATCTTCTTGTTATCCGCTTGAAGGTGAGAGGATGAGTTGAGGAGGATCATATATAATTTAATCCAAATAATAGAGATACTCATCCAGAGAATTGCTGAAAGTGGCTAGGGATCTTTAATATCAATTATATACTTGATGGTCGTGTGTTTTAAATGTAGGGCATTAATTTAAATATTTAAGTTAGAGTTTGGTCTTTCTACACTCTGGAGTAGAGTAAAGGCAGCTCCAGAGGAAACTGAAAGCATATAATATTAGATAGTCTCAGAAACACAGAAAAAAAGGGGGGTTGAGGGAATGTTTAATAAGCAATAAACTTCCCACAGGGTATAGACTTTTCTTCCTGTGCCACCAGCAGTCACTGGGCTATTCTGTTCTGGATCATCAGGTTCTGATGTCATCAGACTACCGGATACATAATGAGAGAACAGGATTAATAGCTTTTAATCTTACAAATGCTGAAATGTTTTGTTTTGTTTTTGTTTTTGTTTTTCCCTGCTTACAGTCTATGGGGTCTTCCACACAGAGACAACATGGGAAGGTAATTGAGGAACTCCATCCAGAGAAAGAAGATATTTCTAAAGAGAATTTATAGCACCACTGTTGCTAGATCTCTCTCATTGGAGGACGCTGAAAACTACTTGTTATGTCCCTGGCCACCACAGTTTTGACAAACATACTTTCCCAGAACAACTTTCATGTTCTGTGCGGAGGAAATAAAAATGATGGGCTAGAGGCGTGTGTTTTATTCTGTGTTGCAGAGGTGACTCTTCCAGTGTCAAGGGCCACTTTCTGCTTCTACATTAAAATTCCTGAATTGTGGCATCTGACTTCAGAGTGTTCCTGTAGAAATACCAGTTAAACAACACTAGGAGCCCTGTTTTGAAATGTCCTCACCTTGATAGCCTGTGCTAGTATGCTGTACTATTTTTAATGCCTAGTACAGATACAGTGCTTACCACACTTGCAAGAACTATCTGTACTGTTTTTAAGATAAATATTTTGTAAACTAAATTATTACAATTTTTTTTTTTTAATATACATCATATGCTCCTTTTAAGTTTTGCATTCATGGCTCATTAAATGTGCAAAAGCTGGTAACAGAAAGATGGTACGGATTCCTGACAATTTTTAAAACAGCCTCACCTAAAATAAATTTGACTTCATTTTTTTTTTATTTTTAACTGAGATTCAGAGTAGGCAATAAAGCACAAATATTTATACGATAATTAAATGTTACCATGTAAAGATTTTGTAGATAGTACTTTCCATTTCTTCTATGGATGTACTTTTACTGCCTTTAAAAAATGCAGTGTCTCTCTTTCACGTTTTGCAGGTTGGTCAAAAACTGAAGAAAGCAGAGAAATAATTCATTGCTTAAAAATAAAATAAATTGAAAATGAATTAAACAAACATAGGGTCAGATTTCTTCTTTCTGGGGGGTATGGAGGGAAGTGAAAGGCAAGCCTGTGCAACTAAAAAGAACTGTATAACTCATGAAAGAACTGGTAATTTTACTACATGAAAAGTGGTCTGTGTTTTTCTTTTGATAAGAAAAAAAGGATGGCAGAATACAATTTTCTGGGATAACCAAAGCTGAGATTGTAAGGAGCAACAATATCTTTAAACTGAAGAACTAAGAACAGCGCATGTTAGAAATATGTGTGACTTAATATAGTAGTGGCTGAAACTCAAAACATACAGTGCAAAGAGTCATAATCATTGGCACTAAAAATTTTTTCAGCGTTTCTGAGCTTGGTATGAGCTTGTATAGACTTATATAGGGCAGTTGGAACCAGACCCTTTTTAGCGGTTCATGAGAGTGAGTCAAGAGGCAGGCCTCTGCAAAATGAGAAAGTTTTGTTAGATATCAGGAAACTTTTGTTTTTTTACCATGAAGTCAGTCAAACAGGTGCCTAAGGGGAGATGTGGAATCACCATCATTGGAAATGTTAAAATCTTAACTAGACATTGCACTGAACTTTCTTTGAGTTGCACTAGATGATATTGTACTAGATGGTTCTACATCTAGGTGTGGGGTCCTCAGTACAGGAGAGACATGGACCTGTTGGAACGTGTCTAGAGGAGGGTCACAAAAATGGTCCAAGGGATGAAACATCTCTCCTACAAGGACAGGTTGAGAGAGCTGGGGCTGTTCAACTGGAGAATAAAAGCCTCTGGGGAGATCTGAGAGCAGCCTCTCAGTGTCTGAAGAGGGGCTATAAGAAAGAAGGGGACTCTCTAGCACAGTCTGTTGTGATTGGACAAGGAAAAATGGTTTCAAACTAAAAGAGGGAAGACTTAGATTGACTGTAAGAAAAAAGTTCTTTTTTATGATGAGTAGTTGAGCACTGGAGCAGGTTGCCCAGATGTCTGCCCCTGGAGACACTAAAGATCAGCATGGATGGGGCTCTGAATAACCTGATCTAGCTGTAGGTGTCCCCATTCATTGCAGAGGAGTTGGACTAGATGACTTTTGAATGTCCCTTCCAACTGAAACAATTTTATGATTCTATTATCTTCAGAAGTCTCTTCAGACTTTTTTTTTTCCAGAAGTTCCATGATTCTATGAATAGCATTACTGTTAATGTTTTAAATATGTGGATGTCCTTTGCTTGACACTGAATATCAAGATCTTTTACCAGAGAACTATGTACTAAAATGTACAGTAGTCCTCACTTCTCTCATAAAATTATGTAAAACTATGCACACAATCTATAAATAACAAAATAATTGCTTGATTTTTCCTAAGATTTAAGCCATTTCTGTTGTGGTACTGCCCTTTTTGAATGACTCCTATGTAGATTGAACAATGAATATTACATGAATAGCTGAGTATTCCTTGCTCTCTTGTGATTGGAAGCATTTCCCTTTGCAACAGAGGTATCTAAAAATAGTAGTTTTTCTAGCAAGCATGGTAAGTTGCACACCAAACCTATGGCTCTCCCTGCATTGTAGGTTGTAGTGGAGGGGGGGAGGGGGTGTTCATTATTTACAAGACCCACTGTATCCCTTCCAGTCTTTTCATAGACTATGTTTAGCTATGGCAGGGATTTCCTCTTGCATGCTAGTATCTTCATCATGTCAGTTGTCTATCCATCTTATATTTATAACAGTGAATGTGACTATTCCTGCCTTCTACATGAGGGTCTTCCATTCTCTCTCTTATTTCCTGTAGGTTATGCATGTTTATCTGAGGAAGGAAAAGTCAATTACTTAATACAGTGAAGGCACTGATTTTGAGCTAAAATGCCAATCTATGTAAACAAGGACACATTCTATCAACTACAAATAGAATAAAATGACAAGAAATATTTAACTTATTCCTTCATTAATGTAGTGATCTATCCATGCATTATTTTTTATTAAAAGCTAACAAACTCTGCCCTCATTTGTGTACCAATATATGTATATATATTTTCTTAAGCATAAGTTAAGTTTAATTTAAATGACAATTCAAATTTCCAGAGGGTGTAAGATAGTCATTGTTATTGTTCAAAAAAGGACAAGCATTTAAAATGAAGAACTGGAAGAGGATAGAATCTTACCATGCTTACATGTATATTAGAAAGATGGAATTCTTATAAGAAAACTGTAATTCATCACAATGTGTTCAGACTCATCATACAAAATAAGCTCTAAGGAAGAGAAAATCAAGCAACATAGCAACACATTTATAACTGTACGTGATACACAAATAAGTGTAAAACTGAACACATATTTCTACTTAATTATATTATAAATAGCACGTTAATGCTCTCTTTTTAAATGACATGTCACATTTTCAGAAACAATTGCATATTGACAGCCAACAGCATTAGTCAACAATATTTACACTTCAATTACAGCTTTGAAAATGGAAATATGCAACTATATATACACATAAGTTGCTAACGAGGCAGAAGTTCAAACAAGGAGATCCATATGTAAATGTCCACTATGTAGCTCTTCATAAGTGGACATATATTCTTAATGATAGGAAGTGTTCAATTTAATAAAATGGGAAACATAAGATATAGTATGTCATTAACAAATCACCTGCATTTTTCAAGAGCAGCAGTATTGAAAATTCTGATAAACACATACAAGCACATACATGCTGTCTTTTGATCTTAAATGCTTTTTTTTTTTTCAATTTAGTTGGATTCTGTAGGTACTGTTTTCTATTAGAGGCTGGATTACCAAATTCTCTTTGTTATCTCTGGCCTCCAAAGTGTCAACGACACACAGAGGTTGTTGCTTATCATGATTTCTGCTGCACTAAAGTCCTCAATTGTGATCATATATTAGTCAAACCAAGGACCTGTTATGGTAACTCAGGGATTCTGATTTATGAATTTGTCAGCTCCTGAGAATCTTGTCCATCACTATGGTGGCAACCCTAACAGCATTAGAAGCTCTTGCATGTTCCTACCAATAGGTTGTAATGTTCTCATCAAGCTATGACTTTTTTTTTTTTTTTTTTTTTCCCAATATGGTGCTGTCAACACTATTCTCATCATTTATATGTATCAGTGCATTATTAACAATATTTGTCAGACTTCTATATTATTTTTGTCCCAGAATTGCCTTGCTTTACTTCAGCAATAGAATTACATTTTACATTTTCTCAAGAAATGCTTTTAAATTAGAATTGATGTTTCAGTCATATGATTTTTCACTGCTGATGTAATTTAGTTTTCTAGCTCAGTTTTTATATGAGTATATAGTTTATTTTTATTTAAGTGTGAACGTATTAAAGGCAGCTGAAGCACAGAGAATTCCCACAGCAGAATTTTGGATAATGACCCTCCCATATGTGAAAGACTAAGTGCGTGCTCAAGACTACCGCGTACTTCAAAAGTAAATTGAAAAGAAACATAAAATAAAAAAAAAACCCTCAAACCTTAGAGTAAAACTTTTAAGAAGGCATTTAATCAACATGACAAATAAACAAGTACAAATATAAACATGAAATATCCTATGTCATCACTAAAGGAACTATAGAGCGTTGTATATTTTGCTGTTAAAGCTATTATAGGATTTAATTGCTTAAATTGTATACAAAATCTCCAAACTTTTACCAGGAAAATATATGGGAATGTTTTTCCCCTATGCTGCATATCCCACTGTACTGAGAGCAGCTGTGCCAGTACACCATCCCTTTAAAACCATTAAAACTGTATATACAAAGGGGCCAACTCAGAAAACAGAAACAGAAACCAATGACTCATTTTAACGTCTGTCTCTGAACAGAAACACAAAATAGCAATTACCTCAAAACTGCTCACTGCCACAGCCAGGAAGGCTCTTTCACATTTAAAGCACACTATGCACACAAGAGAAAATCGCTTTTTACATTGTACAGCTTGCTATATTGAGGATGATGGAGGAATTTAGCATGCTTCAATCTAAGTCATCTGTACAAATCTTGCCCATGCTGCTGGTGACCAAAAGTTATTATTTGTTTCCCAGCTTAAATTATTTTAGAATCAGCTTTTTGTAGACAAGAGAAACACATTGTAATGTAAGCTTATCTTACCCAGACAATCAGCAATAGTTCAGCCTTCTAGGACAACCTTGAGAAGAATAGACTATTTTGCACTGCCATGGCCCAGAAGGTACTTATCTTGAGAATGAAGAAAGAATTGGATTTCAATAGCATCTACCAGAATGAAATCCTGTAGCCAGGACTGTGTATCTATGAACTTCTGTAATATAAATAGTAATTAGATCCCACTGCCATATTACCTGCTGAAAGATTTTGTAAAAAAAATGTGTCTTCCATGGTTCTCCAAAATGTTATGTGAAAAATTATCTTTGTATCCTTTCCCAAGGGAAAATATATATATATATACAGTCACTCTTTAAACTGTAAATGGCACTTTAATTAAAATGCCTGATTTAAAGTAAATGAGACATATGGAATAAAGACAAAGATTATTTTTAAGGTTAAAAAAAAAAGGGCAACTCCCTCTTTGTATGACATCCAAAATACAATGGTAATGTCTATAGATGTGTAGGTGGCATCAAATAGCAAAGGTATGTGCTGGATCGATTTATCATTTTTGTTGATAATAAAAAATGCATATATCCATGAACAACAACAACAACAACAAAAACAGTGAATTTTGAAAAATAGAAGAAAAAAGATATTCTCATCTGAATTTACACGGAATTTACATCAGAAATTCCTGTAAGTGCTTACAGGGCTTGAATCCTTACATAACAAGAAAACGCTAGAAGTCATTTCCAGTATCCATAGAAAAAGATATTAGAAGTGGTTCAAATCACTGAAATAATGAAGCAGACTACTCAGGACATTTTTTCCTCTGGGAATGCTAGGGATCCTTTTAAGTGATCTGTATTTCAAAGAAAATTATCTTAAATTCTGATCTACTATTATTATCCACTGCTATCCCATTGTGTTTTTGCAAGGACATAGTGTCAATCATTAGCAGTCTTTATGAAAAATTCTGAATGAAGACTTTTTTTCTGTGGAGAAGGCTGTTGCATGATCTGGAAGCTGATTAGTGACTCGACATATACATAGAACTGAAGTTTGGAAGTGGTAATTTTCAAATGACTGTAAATCTGCATTGCTCAAATGAAATGTACAGCATCCTGTGAGTCAAGGAGTTTGCTTGTTTGCCAAACATTTCATTGTATTTACATTTAAATTATTTGTCCTAAAAATATTGAGTATTATATTTAAGGAAACTATAGATTCCTGAATGTATTAGCGGTCAAGAGATTTGCAGAACAGTGGGATTTTTGTTCCTTCATACTTAGAAACTTTATCAAAAAGTACTTCATTTTTCTAAATAACTACAGTCTTTACAACTAGACAGAAAGAGATTATGTCTTTATTCAGAAAGCATTATAGTAGAAATGAAAACACTATGAATTTTATAGATTGGATCCAGTTCTAAAGCTTACAGTTGCTTAAGTCATGCCCTTGACAAGGAACGTATAGAAAAACCGATAGAGCTTTTGCTAACACCAGCATGACAAAATGAAGGGAGTGATGACTGCAGAGCTGGATGTCTGATAAATTCATGTTTGTTCTACTAGGAATAAGATCATAGTTGCAAAAGTGGAACAGAGAGGCTGTGGCATCTGAGCAGCTAAGTCCTAAGTCCTGGATTTGTACGCAGTAACTCAACAGAATACTGCTGTTAAGTCAGATCACAATGGTAAATCAAACAACTGAGGGAAGTATTCATTACATGAGTGTCAAGATGGGCAAAAAAAGGAAATGAGGGCTGCACCAAGTATTTGTGAAGAATCACTGGATTCTTATAAGGACATGTCTCGAAAAATCTTAAAATACAGTGGAATTTTGGATTTGAATTCTTTTAGTCTGTGGAAATCAAAGCTATAATTATGAACTACCATATTTCATGATCTTGGCAAATAGCATATAATAGATATAAAATCTTTTATATGGGAAAAGTGTCCCTAATTACATTTTCCAAATTCTTCCTTCCCATTAACATTTTAGATCTAAATCATATTTAAGATGCTTAAATCAAACTACTTAATATTCTGAACTGACAGGCTCATTAAGCAGAACAGTAGGATTGCTGTCATATGCTCTTCAGGCACTTACAGTAGGAAATTCTCTTTTTAAATTCCAAATGTTCAAAGAGACATCTTTATTGATAAACTGTAATTATATTTCTTTTCTTTGAGAGGCATTACTATATGTTTGACATCTGAACTTTGCTGATCTCTTGGGTTTTTCCCACAATCTAAAATATCTTAGCAAAAGAGTAGAGCGCTGTGTACAGCAACTTTAGCAGATGTTAACCATTTTTTAATCAATTCTTAACTTTATTAATTTGTGGCTGTCAAATATTAAATAACCATTTACTGTAGCTATAGTTATTCAGACTGGTGATGTTGTAAGCTAGTTCCTCTTTGGTCTGTATTATTTCTGTATTTGAAAAAGAAATGTGTACAAATTTTGTTTGATGCAAAGCGAAAAACCATTTTTTACAAAAACATTTCTCCAAGGCCAGGTTTATCCAAATTTTTTTAAGGTGCCTCACTCTGCTGATAGCATCTATATGGAAGCCTCACTAGTATTGCAAGTCAGTGCGAGTGAGGCTTCTAGCAATTAGACTCTTTTGAATGTTCTTAACAGGTATCTATCTAAATATTTTTATCTTGGCAGAGTATGAAAACTTCCATCATGCAGTCTTTGATCTGGAGTTACAGAAATTAAATTACAGGCTGCCTAAAGGGATTTTGAAGTGCTAAGCACTCTTCTTTCAGACCAAATAAAAAGCACAATTACACTTTTTACAGTAGTTGCATATCTAATATTAACAGGAATTCATGAAGGAGCATGGCTAGACTTGGTCAGAAGCTATCTCATATGAACTGAACAGTTACTGAATGGAAAAAGCCAAGACAAAGGCCAGAAGACAGGGAATAAAGCTAATGAATAATAAAACTGCCCTAAATGGGAGCAGAAAAACATTTCCAGGCGAAGAGCAGGAACAGTAAGTTAGGTTAACAGATGTGAGAAAAGAAACTGCACTTAGTGCTACTATGATTTTATTATTTTCACAGAAAAAGAAACACAAATAATTTTAAAGGAGAACAGAATTGTACCAAAAGGTATATAATTGTCACACCCTAAAGAAAATAGTCACAAAATGTAAGTAAAAAAATACAAGTATTGGAAACATTGCTTTTCATTTGGGTTTGCATTGCCGCAGGGAAAATAAATAAATAAATAAATAAAACTAAAGCAAATATCTGATTAGAATATCACAGATTTCTACGAAAAAGAAAAAAGATAAGTGTAGCTTATAGCAGCAGCTGATAAAGCTGCAGTTTTTTTCTATTGTTTTCTCAATACTTCAGGAAGTATTACTCTAAAGTTTGCTCAAAGACTCTTTGTTTATCATTCCCTTCACTTTTTCTTTCTAATTGTGTAGAAATCAGTGTTCCTGCAACAGCTGAGCTTTCTTTTATTTTGCACTGTAGAAGTCCTACAGTGAAATAGAATTCAGCCAAATCAGTAATGTTTTGGCGGCAGACCATATGGTTAGTTGAGACTAAGAGGCTTTAAGATAAAACATCCTACTGTTATTCTATTCTTGTCAAAACTTGTTTGAGTATTACATATAGAAAGGATTATGATGCCATTTTTATTTATACAAGCAGGCACAATTTACATTCCCATGTACAGTATAAAGAGTTTTGGACATGATACTGCCTTTCTCTTATGAACAGGTTTCTGAACTGAGATTCATAGCCATACATGATTTATGCATGCCCATGCAACTTTATAGAAAATTCCTTCAACTGATTATTTGTGTTTGTTTTCATAAGGGGCAGAAGCTGTAAACAAAAAAGTTTTGTTAAAAATCCATTGGTAATATCAATAATATTTTTCCATCTAGTTATTTGTGCTCTTTTTCCTTGGTGTAAAGTTGAATACTGAAAGCATTTCCTCCGAAAGTTAAAAGTGAGGCCACTGAAACAATTGTGATAAGATATTCTTTTTGGTAGCTTCTGAAATTTGATATGTCTATCTTATCACCATATTTGATTAATTCCAGTACAACACAGTCATCTCTTGTTTTCATATAAGCTCCTTTCAACTTCTACTTAACTCTTTCCTTCATAGTTTCCAGAAAGAATATATCTTTTGAAAGAATATTCAAAAGAAAGCAAGACTCTGGGGAGCATCTACTTACTAGGATGTCATTTTCCAATTTTGCTTTTGTAGAGGGGTAGCTACCTAAAAAAAGATCAGTTTCCAGTTTTCCTCCATGATCTGTTCAAGGTGAACACTGCTGAATTAAGAAAAAGTATCTGCAATTTGATAATGTGACTAAAATTAATAAAACAGACATTTCACAAATACGAACTATCACACCACCATGTACAACTCAGCTGGTTCCTAACAAGGAGCATCTCCATTGAGAAAATAACTAAAATAACTCTTGGCCAGGAAAGCTTGTATCTCTGTACTTGCTGTACTCTAAAATGTGCTTTAAAATATAAAACCTTTAGTAGTCCACAGATAGCAGACTACAACCACATAACATGACTGGAGAACTATCCCTTAAGTTTACCTCAAGACTGTGGTAACTTCTGTTTCATATAAAAGGAAGATAAATCATTTTTAATCCCTGTGTTTTGTCTCACTGAAAAGTGGTGGAGTCTAAATACTGACTGCAACGTGAATTAAAACATATTTGTAATGACACTGAGCAAGTTTTTAGCACAAATCATTTCAATTTTTCCACCAAAAGTATACTTGGATTTAACTGATAATGAGTCATACTTCTAAGAAAATTTAAAATTTAATTGAAAATTTCCAGGCTATTCAAGTCCAAAGAGTGCTTTGTTTTCTGTAAAATAGAATGTCCAGCTAAAAATAGGTCTTACATTTCATAAACTTATTATCATCTGGCTGTAGGATAGACCTGAAGTACAAAGTCTGCATAGTGTGGCTTTGATTCACGGAGAGAAGGAAAACTTAAATATTGCATGATCCTACAATAACCTTTGAGAAGATGGTCCAAGGAGACTGTGAATGAAAATGGAGTGTAGTGTTAATATATCATTCACAGACAAAGGAGAGATGTAATCTCTAATATGTTTTTAGCTTTCTTGGTGTGCATCTCATGAATCTGAGATAAATATACAAACATCCTTATATTAGAAAAATGTTACACTATATTAATGTTTTTACTTCTCACTTTCTATATGTATGTATGTATGTATGTACGTGCATAGCACTCCAAAAGTAATGTCTCCTATTCATTTCCATGAAAATTGCAACAGATACACTGAGTGCAGTAACACTGATAGAGCAAATTCTCATCTACAAAACACTAGTTTTCAACCATGAAACCAGTCACCAACATGAGCTATGCATTTTTGACAGCAATGAACAAGAGCCTGTGTGCCACTCATAAAAATCTGCTCCAGTGGAGGTGACCCACTGTTGCTGTGACCACTGCTGAACACTCCGCCCACCTCCTCACAGTGCTCACATCCACTCTTTGGTCTCCATTAGGATTCAGCAAGAATCGGTGGATGTCAATGGGTACTATTTTTTCTGCATGAGGATTTCAATTTCACACATTTGCTTCATCTGCACTTTCACATTAGACACCATTTTTCCAGACTGCCCCTCTGCTGTCATCTGTCAAATAGCAAGAAATTGTAATGGAATATTGGTGGGAAGGTTCAACCTCTATTGCCACAGCACCCGCATCCACCTCTGATGTCATGGGCCAGTGTAATAACATACAAAGTATTACTTTTGGAGCAGCCCTTGTATTCCTCATATTTAAAAACTTACTTAGATTTAATTAGCCATTTTTAATGAAAAAAAAAAAAAAGAAATACATAACATGGTAAAATAACAGCCATACTGTGTTAATTGATTTTTGCTTGCCTGTTTAATTTATATGAAAAGTTATTTCCTCAGAATCTTCATGGTCAGCTGAACTAGGAGGAAAAAAAAATATGCAAGCCTTGGCTAATCACTTGCACACTATACTTAGAAAACTCATTCATTTTGCTTTTATACTCTTAATACCTTTTCCTTATTAGAATCTAACCTGCGAGGATTGCAGAAGAAAAATAAAAAAATACCTAACTACCTCTGAAAACACAGGTAGAGTTTTTACTTGGATATTTTGAACCACTCCCTTCCTATCTTTAGCTGTCCCAGAATATCTGATATCTAGCCCATAAGAGTAAAGGAAGAATATATGAAAATTATATTTTTAAGAAAATTAGCGATATTGGTATTTTTCATTTGAGATTCACCTAATATCCTTTTTCTACTGTGTGTTTCTCAGTACTTTCTGACAATCTTTCAGAAAAGCACTTTGTGTGATCTAGAAATAATATGTAATGTATCAAGAATATATAACAAGTTTCAGATGTTCCAAAGTATTGCTGCTGTAACTTAATATATAGAATAGGTACTGTGTTTGTATTGTTTTACTTCAGATATGTAGGATATGTTCCAGGATATTTCTTAGAATCTATGGACAATCACCGCCCCATTTTCTGTAGTGAGAGCTAGAGGTAGGAGTTAGAAGACCATCAAGGAATTTTCTTCCTGGCAAATAGTTACCCTGTTACACTAGTTTTCCATGTGAAGATTGCTGCTGTAAAGATCAGCATAAAAACTTTCTTGACAGCCATTTAGTTTTTTTTTTCTTTTTTTTTTTTTTTTTTTTTTTTTTTTCCTCAGGGCAAAACACTTTGTATGTAGATATTACTTTGTGCCTACTAGGAATCTGTGTGGTGCAGACTCTGCTTGAAGTGATAAATTAAATGAGTGTAGACAACAACTAAGTTGTTGCTTTGTTGAATGTGAATGCTAATGACATTTGTTCTTTGCTTCATAATAAACTCATTTAAAGACAGAAGTGCTAAACAAAAATATCCAGGACTTGAGGAAATATGCATAAACTGGCTTAAACTCCCTCAGTTACAAGTTGCTGGGAGTAGCATCAATACACATTTAAGTTATTTTTAAAGTACTTGTACATAGCTGTTATGTATCCAGAGAGATTTTTCAGAAATTTGCCCTGCCTTGCATTTGAAATTGGAAAACTGTTCATGTTATATGTCTAAATGATCTTCCAATAAATATCAATGAGAATATATATATTAAAAAATAATGTAATAATCACATGCTCAGAGCTATTCAATTAAGAATGTTTTCTCTATTTATTCAGATTAATTTGTTATTTGTCATTTACTTATTTATTCGGAAGCCAGAACTTGGTGTAGACTGCTCAGATTCTCTCGGTTGAGCCATGTATAGAATAAAGATTACCTAAAGCACAGAAGTGATATCCACATATTATTTTCATGGCAATAAAAATAATAATAATAATAAAATCAAAGCAAAGTTGTAGCCTTCATGAAGTCAATATCTCGTTTATAAAAGAGTTTTTGTTTTATCTCAAATCTCAGTACAGTTTTGAAGTAAGAGAGCTGCAGTTTTTGAGTAATAACACTACATATGGTGAACACCAGACAGTGTCTATGCAAGGCTGGAAGCTGCAAGCTGAAATGTAAAAGTAAAGTGGGATAAAAATGAATGTGATGTCAGATACATACTCAATAGCTTTTCAGGCAGTATGTTTGTATGAATATAACTGTATTACCATATCTTGAGGCAAGGATTCAGGCAACTGCTTATTATTACAATCTGTCCCATATAAAATGCATTTAGAAGTGGAGTTACTGCTAATACGTGATAATATATGTAAAGGATCTGATAAATACCCTGGGTTTAGTTTGTTAGGTTCTATTTCATACCTAGTGTGTAATAATTAGTGCCTGTTGTTGCCCAGTGTAAATTCTATTGCCAAGAACAGGCAGTATTGCCAATATAGGATATATTGTTCAACTTGGAGAAAAGAAGGCTGCAGGTTGACCTAATTACAGCCTTTCAGTACCTAAAGGGAGCCTATAAACAGGAGGGAGTCAACTTTTTGAAAGGGTAGATAACAGCAGGGCAAGAGGAAATGGTTTTAAGTTGAAGGAGTGAAGATTTAGGTTGGATGTCAGGGGAAAGTTGTTTACAGAGAGAGTGGTGAGGTGCTGGAACAGGCTGCCCAGAGAGGTTGTGGATGCCTCATCCTTGGAGGTGTTCAAGGCCAGGTTGGATAGGGCCCTGGGCAGCCTGGTCTGCTATTAAATGGGGAGGTTGGTGGCCCTGCCTGTGACAGGGGGGTTGGATGTTCATGATCCTTGAGGTCCCTTCCAAGCCATTCAGTGATTCTGTGATTTTGTGACTTATGCTACACCTGTGTTTTTAAACAAAAATTACATGATGCCACAGTTCTCTGAGTAATTATTAAACAACTGGTTACATTTTCAAAGAAAGCACTACCAATTTATAATTTACATAGGAGTTTTATAACATGTGGTCTAAGAATCATGCATTAGTTGCATGATCATACATGACTGTATATAAAGAACACCGATGTCTGTAAAGGTGCAAATCAAGGTAAGCTCTGTTTCATCTGGTGTCAGACATCAGTGGAATACTGCATCAAATTTTAGTTTCTTCACTAGGAAATATTTAACAGATTCCTGTCAAATATTTTGAAGTTAAGATAACAGGTCCTCAGAGAATAACTTAGGAAGACTTCAGTATAAAGATTTTAATAAAAAAGTAAAAAGAGTTCATTTACAGATTTTTGTATACAGGAGTTGAAGAAGAGTTTTGGTATGCATCTGTTATAGTCATTAAAAGATCGGTATTGATCTCTCAGAAGTTAGCCAATAATGCAAGCTATTCCCTGTTATTTAGAATTGAGATTGAATACTCTTTTATAGGACATTCATCAGGTCAGCAGCAAAGCATAGACGTTGCAAGGAGAAGAAGATATAGAATGTGCATGGTATGTGTCTCATTACAGAAGTCCAGAATAGGTGATTCGTGGGAAGCTTTAGTTCTGTGTGAAATTTCCTTTCAGTTGAAAGGGAATTTGGACGGTTATTCCAGTCCATTATGTATATATATATATTGCACTTTTGCACAGGAAGTGTTAATTAATGCATCAGCTGCCTAGCTGCGGGTTGTGGTACTGCTAAGGAGTGGCAAAACTCAACAGTAACTTGAGCCAGACCTATGCACCCACAAGGCACCTAGCCCTCACATGTAACCAGTCTTGGTTGTATGGGAAAACTGTTGTGTTGCGTGAGTATATAAGGTGGTAAGCACCTAGTATAAAAGTCTTTTGTTCTGCACCAGCAAAGGAGTCAGCACCTCTTTCGCCATACCTGCAAGGGAGCTTGAGGCCCTCTTGCAACACTTAGTATGCATTTATCTTGATTGCAAATATGTGAAATCTCATATTTAGCATGCTGTTTCCCATAAAAACTCTGAACGTAGTAGCTAAGTGTATTATGGAACAAGTCTCAGTCACTGTGATGCTGCCTCTTTTATTGCTTTTGTATGTTTTCAACCAGTTATTGAAATCAGCATACAAAATAGCTAGCTGCATGGAGATGCATAAGAACTAAAAGCAAGATTTGTATTTATACAGCCAGCACCAAATTTAATGTAGGCTGGAAACCTAACATTTTTTGTAGCCTCCTTGGTGATATTTTTGTTGATTAGGTGTTTGTCTTAGGAGAATGTTTCTTTTTGAAGTGGAAATAAGTTTGTTCTTTTGCACAGTTACTCAGTGAAGAGAGCAAAAATTGTACTACCTTGCAACAGATGTAGAAAGTGAGGAAAGACCTTTTTTTCTATCACATGCACTTTGCTCTATAAATGCATGTATTTTAACAAAGCAAATTTACATTTAAACATAATAATCCATTATATGCCTAGCAGGGGAAAAATCTGCTTTGTTTCTATGAAAGTTTATGTTCATTACTGGAAGGCAATTCATTTGACAATTTTAACATCACATCTGCATATAAAAGGTATGAGTTTTCTGTCTCTTTAACCTCATTAAGTCAAACGAAGTTTGAACTGGACAGCTGAAATAAAACTCTTGAGGAAATGACAACTTCTTCTGTGTGTAAGAGTCTACCACTAAGTACATCTGATGCTATTCAAAAAACCATTGAAGACCCCGCCAGACAAAGGCATTTAAAAAATGAGCTTATACAAGATGAACAAGAAAATTCACAGAAAAACATTGGAAAAAAAGATTTTCTGTTGTCAAAAAAAAAAAAAAAAAAAAAAGTTGTCATATCAAATTTCTTCTGAAAAGAGACAGTAAAAACTCATATACTATATAATATGTCCAGTTAAAGTTATTTGTTGAACCACAAAATTACAGTAGAATTTTTTACATATATAAATATACGAAGAACAGAAAAATCACAAGGAGTTCAAATCATTTATTAACTCTTTTGTCCACCTGCACTCATGACAGAGAACATTTGATACAAAGGTATTAGATAATTCCATTACTCACAGTAAATACTGCTTTTCAACATGAGTAAGGTTAGAATAATCTGGCAGGGGCAGATATACCATACCCTATTTAATGCTAGTTAAAATGTTGTTTATGTCTTAACTAGTACTTGCACTGAAAAGATCTATAATCATCATGTTGGTTTATTAGTGTTCTGGGCATGAACTTTCACTGGTTCCATAGTTCCATATGACACACTTCATAGGGTAAACATTCTAGCAACTATATATTTAACCCATACTTCTAGAGTTATACTTATGATCAAGAATTGCTTTTAGATTCTGTAAAATATGCTCTTGAAGGCCATCAGTGAGTTGCAAGCTGAACTGTTTCAGAAAGTTCAGTAGGTCATGAATCATGTGAATTTGTCTGACACAATTTGCCAATCTTTTATTTAACATCAGAATTCCACTGTGGTTTGAAAGATATTCATTGTAATGATCACAAAACTATTTTTAATATTTATGGAATGGCAGTGCAGAGCCCATTGTAAATTCAGAGCATATGTTTACCAGTGACAAGAAACAGAAGAATGCAGTAAATTTTATGAACTGTTAATGAGTCAATAAATTGACTGTTTTGCAGCCAGTACTCTGTTCATACTGGCACTGTCCAATGTTCCAATCTGGATTTCATACAGAGGGAGACATTATATTCCAGATTTTAACTCTATTTCTTATTATTCTTCACATAAGGGTGCCTTAAGAAAAACAAATGCGATTGAATGAGAATCACAAGATGTTATTCTCACCATTGTCAAAATAGGAAGTTACAGGATTATAAACTTCTTCAGCATCACTGAGTTCAGTGCTTTATTATTACATAACCCTTCTAACAAACTTTGCAAGATTCATTTTAAATACAGTTGAACTACCAAACAATCTGTAAAATTTGAGCATCTTAGTGAGATGTTCCGTGTTTATTCCCTACCATACTTCTAACATTTTTTTCTTCTGCCAATGTTTAAAAAGCTTAAACATCTCTTTACCCTTTTTGACTTTTGTTCCTATGTGTATTTATGGATAGAAAATGTAATTGCCTCAGCCTTTGCTTTGGTAGACTAAACAAGCCCTAAATGGCTGTATGTGAGC
The DNA here is from genome assembly GCA_035772895.1 of Perdix hodgsoniae. NCBI lineage: Eukaryota > Metazoa > Chordata > Aves > Galliformes > Phasianidae > Perdix > Perdix hodgsoniae. The sequence continues at coordinate 751,424 of JAPSGF010000033.1, forward strand.
CATTTCATCCTTCTTGAACATGGACATCCAGCACTGTACATCCTTTTCTACTTAGCTCTGATGATAGTAATACTGTTTTTCTATTTCTGCTAAAAATAAATTTCTGGATGTATCCTTGGATCAATTTCATTTAATTTGCAGCTGAGACCACTGACAGATAGTAGAATCACAGAATGGCTTGATTTGGAAAGAACCTTAAAGATCATCCTGCTCCAACACTCCTGCTATGAGCTGGGCTGTCACATATCAGATCAGGTTCCCCAGAGCTCCATTCAACCTGGCCTTGAACATCTTCAGGGATGGGGCATCCACAACTTTACTGGGTAGCCTGATCCCATGCATCCACATGCACACAGTAAAGAATTTCTTCTTTATATGTAATCTAAGTCTACTTTTGTTTAGTTTGAAACCCCTGTTGCTACACTCCTTGATAGTCTCCTCCCAATGAGACTCTTTATAATAAGGATACCCCAATATCAGTTATTAGAATCCTTCCCCCCCCTTTCCCCCCTCCCCCATTCTATAACATTTCTGTATAGTTTGATGTTCCAAACAGAAACTCTTGCCTATTGCAACACTGATTTTTGCATTTTTTCTATCATACATCTCTATCATAGGGTATCTTATTTCTCTTCTGTTTTTATGTATTCTAACTTTTTCTCATTGACAAATCTTTTTCAGAATAGTCACGTTTTTACCAGCATTCTCATAAAATGTAATTAAACTCAATCCTGAGACTGTCAGAAGTGAATGGTTAAGCTCCCATTTGTCTGAAACTAAATTTCTCAGTACTGCTCACTGCTATTAGTTCTTTATCCAGTTCCTCATACATCTATGTGTTGTTTTCTTTTATTACTAACTCCAACTTTCTCAAGTTTAAATAATACTTGTCTATATAGCAGTATGGGAATGTTTTGCCATTGCCAACCTGAGTGCTGAAATTTTTGTCCAGAAAATAAAGAAAACTATCATTATAGTCTGACAACAAGTGTTCCTTTGGTGCACTGCATTTAATCTAAATTTATGTTGTATCTGTACAACTATGTATAATTAATTAGAATGTGCATACTCCCAGAGTCAGGCTATTTCTATTGTTACTTATTGTTTCCCTTCTTTTTCCCCAAATATAAAAATTGCTTAGGCTATCCTCAAGTAACTGTGTGAAATCGCAGTTGGTGTATTTGTTGAAAACACTTGCTACGTGACCTATGGCTCCACACACCAGCTCTGTTAGAATTCTGAAATGAAGACTCTTGTTGCTTGGCAAACCTAAATCAGTACTTCTAAACTGGCTTCCATTTCAACTATGGAAAATTTTCATGCCTTCACAGTCCACTCTGCAAGTCCACTTGCTGACTTTTCCTTTTCCCTATTCATTTTTTGCTTTACTAGAATTTTGATATGGCTGTATGCCCTGAAAGTTATGTTGCCCTTCTCCTGTTTGTTTGATACACAGATTTGTTAGTCTCAAGCATTTTTAATCTAAAGTTCATGAATCTTATCACAACCAAATTCTTATCTTGAAGTCTAAAGCTATGATTCCTGTAGTCAGCCATAGGATGAGCACAGCCCAGGAAAGAAAATATTTATAAATAACCAAATGTAAGGGCAGAATTGAGCAAATAAATATGAAAGAGCAAAAATAAAGTATCAGGGTAGTGCTCTGCTTTGTTATGCTTTCCTATAATCAATACAATCAGAATAGACTCACAAATATCCTGAGTTGGATAGATTAAGGACCTTAGCAAATGAAGTCCAGTTCCTGACTCAACATACAAGGCAACCTAAGAGTTAAACCATATGTCTAAGAGCAATACGGACTTTAATTCATTTTCAAAAATTAAACTAATTAAGTGGTATCAGAACTATACTATCAATAGTCCTACCTGGGGGGGGGGGGGGGAAGGAAAAAATAATGCATTACTTTATTTTTACTTATATTTCCATGGCCTCTGTTTCTCTTTTCTGTAACCCAACTACTGTATTTCTAAATACACCTAATGCATTATTTCCAGCATTACCGGGCTGAATAATCATGCTTGTCATAGCATTTGATATTGTTCTATTGCACCATTTGTCATTAAGTTAAGAGGCTTGACCATGGAGCTAATCTTTTCATTGCCATTTAAATCCACCACAGTCACAGAGATATTTCCAATATGTTCCTAATTAATTGCATCATATATTTTTATGTTTTCTGCACTCTAAAGACATGTTAGCCAGTGTATTCCTTCTGATCCAGTTCTGTCACTTACAGTTCAGCAAATGCACTCTTTTGTATTGCAAAGACATACAGTATGGTGTAGCTGGATTATATCTACAGTATTCTGCGTCGTATAAATATGCAGGAATATATGGCCTCCTTTCCAATCTAAAAGGCAATATTATGAACTAAGAGAAAGTGCAGTCAGAAGAACAGGAGATGAATATACATCTGTGTGCTTCCTGGAAAAGAAAATATACATTTTGTAGTTCATTTTATAAAATTTGAAGTCTTATCTGACTGCACAAGGAAGCCTATTTATTTTGGCTTTGCTACGGTGTTAAGATGTCGTATTTTTCCTCCAATTTCATATTATGATTCCCAGTTTGTAGATAAAAATAAATTGCCAAACCTGTCTAAATATATTGGGTGGAAAGTGTTAGAAAATAATCTAGACGTGCCATTGTAGGAAATTACAGAACTCCAGATTAATTAAAATAAAATAAGTATTATTTCAATAGGAAATTTAACATAGGAAGTTTCGGGGGAAGTTTAAACATTTCATTGTATTTTTGTCAGAGGGAAAGAAGAGAACACAAACTAAAGGTCTCTGAAGATACCAAAACTGACAGAAATATGGCAAATTAGATCTGGAAAAACTGTGTCATAAACAAGTCATAAACAAGCAACACCTCACAGAATAAGCGTGCCAGTAGTTCGAATTTTCTTCTGGCATTTACTTGTATAAACTGAACAATTAAATGCCAACAGCTTGGAATGCAACGATTCAATGAGAAGTGATTTACATCACAGGCAAAATGGTATGCCAGGGCCATCTGCATATCCAGGCTGTCCACAAAGCTGCATGAGTTAAAGTTATGACTAAAATCACTAAATCTACTGGACAACTGATTATCTTTTAAGCAGTAGTAGAGGGAAGTTCTCTCTTCAGTCCTAAAACCCTTGCCAAAAGTTAGGGCTAAGACTAAAACAAGATTCCAGTAATGCTAATAATATTTGTCTACTATTTTATACAGCTGTTTCCTTCCTTTCCTCCGAACAGAGAAAGGCATCTGGATGTGGACTTTATGTGTTACACTCGTAAATATCTCCATAAAAAGTATGAGCCAATGTATTTTATAAGTTTATTCCATAATACATATGCTGGGCAGACATGTTGCCCCAGGACACAGAGGCATATTTTCCAAGGCAAGAAAAAACAGACAATGTATCACACACATTTATGCTAAATTTAAGAAATTGTTTTAACTTTCACCTATGCAGTTGCCTGCAACTTAAGATCTATAAATAGGCAGCTTTTGAATGATTAATTGGATGTTGCTGTTGTACTCCCTTGTGGAAACTCCTCTTGGACTCTGATGGGAATAGTTATTAATGTACCATTGCCACAGTGTCAGCATCTCTCTGTCCAGATAGAAAAGCATTATTTTACACTACTGTGAAAAACTATGCACCAAGCATTTACCACTACTTAAATATTGCAGAAGTTAAACTTCTAGATTCCTAATTCTTAAGATATTAAAGTCATATTTGCATTCCAAAGCAGCAAATAACTTAAGTGAAACAATTCTCATGACTACATGGTGGTCATGTCAATTTGTTGGGTTATTTTATTTTTTTTTCCTTGAGTAGAGTACGTTCTTAGAATGTTGAACATATTGATACCTGATAGCAAATCTTGTTTCATAGAACTGGTGAGCAGCTGGCAAAATGCTAGACAAGTAATAAAATCAGTCTTCAGCAAAAAGTAGAAGAGAAGACAGAAAAAATGACTAACTTCATGTGTCCTCACCCAGATTTCATTAATATGCATCCAGAATTGGCATACAGAAGTAGCACTGTCTTGGGGAGCAGCCAATGTTCTACTTTGTGGACACTGGAAAATTCGTCTCTCCCAAGAGTTAAAATTAGCATCCATTGTGGCAAACACCAGGATGTAATCTTGTCCCACTGACATTAAAAAAAGCATTTCCTTTAATTTCAGTGGAAATAGAAATTATTCTAAGGAGTCCTGAACACATGAGCAGAGAATATTTACAGTGGAGCTATTAAGAATTTCAGCATCAAAATGGATTTATATCCATTGTATTAATCTCCTTCTTGATGCTTTTCAGTTCAGTGAAAGAACTGAAACAAACGCATCACCCAGATAAACCTATGAAAAAAAAAAAAAAAGAATGATGGTAATGAAAAAAAGTAATTTATCTTCAGATTTTCATTGTAATAGCTTGGGTTAAAAATTCCTAAAATAGCATTCTATATGCGTCCTATCCACCTCTTAACACACAAATGAAAAGCTTATGTAAGAGCTACTGTTTAATCTTCTCCACTGTGTTAAACAAACCAGAAAAATAAGCTATTTTTCTTGAAACTAGGATATTATTGACCCAGATGACATAAACCTCACATCTGCACTGTCAACAGAAAAAATAACTGCTGAATGCTCAAAAGTACTATTTGCCCAAGTAAATTCAAAGGCACGGCCCCTTTTTATCTAATGTTTCTCATGTTCAGTGTTATGTGAAAGTCCGATTAAAAGCTTTTGAAAATAACCTCAGTGTGTAATTAGGGGGCATGCAACTCCCATCCTGAGGTTAATATCCTCAGAAATATGCGAAGTACCAACGTAGCAGAGAAAGAATCTGTTTCATAATTCAGTTTCAAAGTCTCTCCTCTGTACTTAAAACCTTGCAGTGTTTTTCAGAATGATGCATTCATTGCTGGTTTATCAACTTAAAGAATAAGTAGTTGTTGAGATATTCATATTTTACCCTTTAAAAAACAAAGATGAAAAGCTGCATCAAACTAATTCTGTAGTAAACAAAATAGCGATATTAAATAGATGTAAGTTCCGGATGAAAGAACTGCATACATATTTTGGATAACCATATTTACATTCATGAGATGTAGGGATTTAAAACTCTTCTCAAGATGTAGCTATGGATACTTTTTTTACAAATCCAGAAAAAGGATATGAAAATAAAATTCACTGAATGACCCTATACTAAACAATGAAATGTGGAACTGTGGCTTCAAATAATTTAACTGTTATTTTGCTGCCATCTTCATTTTCCTGTATTACCAGAATATTTTATACATATAGAAGGTTTCTTTAGTTTAATTTACCCTTGTTGTCACTCACAATTCATTCTCCACTTATAATTTCAAGGGTTTTGAAAGACTGTGTACTCTGTACACCTAAAAGCCAAATTAGAATACTTTCTCTACTGAGAAAGATGTAAAAATAGGCAAAGATTAACCAACAAAATAATGCTTTTGTACTCATTCAGGTAAGATTAGACATAAATCTGAAAAAAAAGGGAAGGGAAGGGAAGGGAAGGGAAGGGAAGGGAAGGGAAGGGAAGG
>JAPSGF010000033.1:758972-789628 GCA_035772895.1 Perdix hodgsoniae
AAATAGAAATAGAAATAGAAATAGAAATAGAAATAGAAATAGAAATAAAAAATACTGGAGTGTGGTATTTTTCTTCCTAACTTAAAAGTTCAGGTTTTTTTTATTTGTTTGTTTCTTTTTCCAAAGAATTAAACTCAATAATGCACGAGATAGACAAAACTATTTTGATTGCTGCCTATAAACCAGCAGGAAGGGCCTGATCCACAGTCAAAACAAATATGAGGCCTTCTGAACAGTTATGAGTTAGAATCCTGGAATTATCCAAACAACTTCATCGAATTATTTTATATACAGAATTTGAAAATGAAGTCTTGAAATAAATGAAATAAAATAAATCTGTTTTAAGAGGGAACTTTAATAGCAATCATGACCTTGGCATTGGGAATTTCCTGGGGATTTAATAGCTAGCCAAGGGTAATGGCCCTTGGCTTTGCCTCAGGCCATCAACTCTCCGAGCTAGTTATTAATCCCTAGAAAATACCCTATACGTCAATTACTAATATCTAAGTTCTATGCAGGCAAATTATTCCTTTACTCAATAACTTTTGAGGAAATATACTTAGTGCCTCAAAATCCTGTAAAATGTCACTTTAACATATTAATGTCAATTTATATTTTTATATCTCTAAATAAACTCACAATATTTTATTTTTGAACTGAACTTACTAATGGTAGCTCTATTTATTCCAGTAGGCTTTAGATCAGGCTGAGTAAATACTTCTATAAAGACTAAATATATATATTATTATATCATAATTGAATTTGCTTGCATACAGATTTCCTACAAATGCAGAAGAGATTATCACTTCATGTGTTTCATTCAGAATTCAGTTTGCTCTTTTTTTTATTTTTTCCCAAGCAAAGAATGTAGATAGTATTCCTATTCTTAGAATGAAAAGACAGACCTATCTATGGCTACATAGACCTTTTTTTTCTTTTAAAAATTAGTTTGTGTCTCAGTCATGTGCATATCAGAAGAAAGCCAAAAAGGAAATAGAGGTGAATTTAATGCATTTATTCCGAACCAGGTTCAAGTTTTGCTATATGGAAAAAAAAAGTTATTTGAGGAAGACAAAATTATTAATTTAACTGCTTCACATTAATACAAAGAGCCTCAAGTAACAGAGAAAGAAAGTAGCAAAAAAAGAAAGAAAGGTGTATTTTTATGCGGTACAATGATCTTTCCATCTGGTATGCCTCCAAAATTTGTTGATTTACAATTGGAATTTCTTATTTGCTTATTTTGGATAAATAAGGAGTCATCCCTTACAGTTTATTTTATAATTTAATACTAGCAGGTGTTTTTTGCTTCCATGAGTTTCCATTTCCAATCTACAGAATATTTACTATATAATTTTTATAATTAAACAATGAGATGAGACAAGCAACACACTTCTGCATTGCCTCCAGCAGTGTTATATGGGATAGGGTCATATTTAGAATTACTTTAATCACCCAAGAACAATAATTATTTGGAAGTAATTCTCCCTACAATGTCTTATTGCTAATAGAATTATAGCTGAGTCACACAGTGGAAGGTATAGTTAAATCTAGCTAAGTAATACTAACATAAAGGCACTTTTTTTTCCCCTGCTGCTTGAAATCTTTAAACATTTGTCTTTCAGGCTTTCCTATGACTAGTAGAAGGTCTTAGCTGTTGAACTGTCAAAAACTAATTTGTAGAACTCATCTCTGTTGACAACTACACCCATTAATTTGAAAACAGAGGTCAAAATTAATTGAAAATGCTGTTCAGCACAGGAATGTTCATAAAGATTTAACAAAGAAACAAAAGGCAATGTTAAGCCAGATCTCAAAGCTAAGGAGAATTCATTAGCATCCCAAAGAGAAAGCCAAACTTCAGTTTTCTCTGTTGATGGAATAAGTATCCTTGCTTCTGAGATCTAGGCAAAATATCATTTTCTTGCTGCAGGCATGTCAGCTTCTACCAAGTGTAACTTAGACTGATCTATCAGAAATGGAAGAGCCAAAGGAAAAGCACTGAAGAGATAAAGTAATTGTGAAAACTTCTTACAAGCCAAGAAAAACAGTTTTTCAGCTATGGATAATGCAAGCCTTTGATGAGCATTCCTGAAACTCTGAACACCTGAAGATGAAATGAAAACTGATGCACAGGTTTGAGATACTCAAATGGGTTTTAAAGCTTAAAAGGTAAGTACTCAAAAATGTATGAGCTGGTCAAAAAATGGACATTTTTGGCAATTGCCGTGGCAATTCTGGCATCAGCAATTTTGCTTGACTCAGAAAGGCATTTATAAGAAAGTGACAAGCATTCTGGAAATCCTCAAGAAGAATAAGATACATTCTCTATGGATTACATGAACAGTGATTAAAACTTCTTATTTCTTCTTTCAAAGGCCCTTCACTAGATAGATAGATAGGTAGATATATAGATAGATAGATAGATAGATAGATAGATAAACAGATAAAAAGCTCCAGTTTATAAGTGTTATCTATGAGTGTTTTTTGAAGAAATTCTTATAAGGTGAGAAAGAGGCCAGTACCATGTTTCATTGTCTAACTAATCTTCCTGTCATCATCCTAATGCTTATGCTAGTCTTGTTGGGTATAATTATTTCCCCTACTTTCTCTTCAAAGATTTTTTATCTAGATATGTGTCTGTAATGAAGGGAACATTGTCACATACTTGGAACTTCTATATGTCAAAATCTGTTATGATTCATATTTTTTCAGAAAACAGTTAGATTTGAAGTACTGTCCTGACCGAATATAGAGGAACAGGGTTAACCTGGACTTCTTTAGTGTTATTTAATAGATAAACTTTCCTGTGGTTTTAAAATCATTTGAGTTCTTTTAATCCTTAATGAGCTTATATTCAATATTCCATGAGTAAGGACTTACTATTATACCCATTTTGCAGGTTAGAGGATGGAAATGTTCATTATTTGATCACAGGAAGTTGAACTCAGATCGCCTAATTCCTAACAGCTACTCTTTTTCACACTGATTAGGCTTCATCTCACATTGCTTAGGGGTACACCAGTGACAGAAATAAAATGTAAATTTGTGAATATGGAGAACACGAAAGCAACTTCTATTTCTCAGTGGTAGTTAAAATTCATGTAGAAACCTCTTGAAATCAGGATTTAGGGATAAATCATGAACTTCAAGAAAAACTATAAGAATCATCACAAATCTGGAAATCATGTCAGGATATATCTTCTGGCTGAAGAAATGATTGCTGCTGACACCACGAATATGGGATTCAGAGATGTCTAAATGGAAATTAATATTTGGTTATGATAAATAACAGTAATAAAAACGTGGAAAGAAATTACATTTTTGGGTTTAAAAGAACTTCTAAGTGATCAGTGTCAGATTATCCTACACAAGCCATCTGTCAGGTTATTATAATCTCTCTTAAAAGTATTTTATATAGAATATTGGTAGATGAGAAGGAATTTGTATCTGAGCCAGTATTACTATTCTTGTGCTCCTGTACAGAACTATCAGAAGAAGTTAAGTTAATGCTTCTTACAATGTGCCCGGGAAGAATACAACCACACACTTGAGACACGATTTCTGGAAATACAGTGTTCCTTAACTCAGAATATGGAAATCCAGTTTGCAAAAGTTAATAAAACCACTTATAATTCAAAGGATCATCCCTAAAGGAAAGACTGCTGTTTAGACAATATATTGTCCTATAAAAGAGAAATTATGAAATTAATAATTATGATCTATCAAATGTGAAATTTAATAATTCATCCATTCCAGGTCCTCTTGTCTTACCTCTTAGAACAATACAGAATTATTCTTGTTCATGCAAACCAAAGAACTAGAAAAATAATTTCAAATTTTTCACATAAATTTCCCAAGAATTGAACAGCTTTAATTTATTCAAAGAAGATATGTCCAGTTTGGGGCAGCAAAGAGCATTGCTTACTGCAGTTTGAATATTATTTATGTGGTGAAGTCTAAGCCTGAGATATTAGCAAACAATTGGTTTGCTAATATTTCTCTTACAGAGAAAAGTAATGTTTGAATATTACTGTCGCCATACATCAGCATTCATCATCATAGACCTAAATTGCCATGAATAGGTATGATCACATACATATATATGCTAACAAAGGAATGATAATAAACCATACTAATCTCTGGGCGTGACATAATCCTGAGTGAGCTGTAGGGTATATCATTATTTAAGGTAATTCATTTCAGGCTTGATTCTTTGTTGGTCTACATAGCAGTAATTTTCAAGCTGAAAAATAAATAAATAAATAAATAAATAAATAAATAAATAAATAAAGCCTTGATTTTAATTCTAAAAAAACATAGTTCCACAGTAAGTAATACCTAAGAACTACACTACTCAGATATTCAGAAAAGAAAACATAGCATTCAATGGGCTTCACAAGTGGTAATTTAGGATGACTATTTCAGAAAAAAAGTTTTCACATCTAATACACATCACCTTCTCTGTGTTGTGGTTTTCTGTTGCATCATTTCATTCCATACACAATATTCAATTCCATTCATATGCAATGAGAAAATAGCTAGCAGAAACAAGCAAATTTTTGCAGATGATACAAAATTCCTTGCCACTGTCAAAGTTAAAACTATGTTTGAAAAACTGAGGAGCCTCAAAATTTCAACTGAATTTAGCCAGTGATAAATAACATGGCAATTGTAATTCACTATTAATAGATACGAATTATTGCTAGTTAAAAGCAAACAAACATACAAAAAACATACCAAACAACACATACACACAAACACACAAAACAACCCAAACCAACCAACCAACAAAAAAAACCAAACAAACAGTACACAACATTGGACTTGATTAGCTGTCACCAGCAGTCATGGAGATGGCAAACAGAATTTTGGGAATTATTGGGAAAGGAATCTGAATATAAACAAATATATATTGTGAATTTTTTGGTCTGCCCGCACTGTAATTATTGTATGTAGTTCTGTCTGTGCTATCTGAATGAAAAATTATATGGTACAAGTAATAAAACCATAGAAGGATGACAAGTATGGGCAGGGGATATAGACTAATATCTGCAAAGAATAGTCTCTTACTAACAGAGGTAACTGGTGGGGGATTTGAAATTAAAAAATTTAAAAAAAGGAAATCATAAATTGTGTGAAGCAGTTGAATAGACAACCATTATTCTCAATATGATAATTAAAAGGCCAAATTAAAAAATAAGCCAATGGTTTTAAAAGCAAATTAAGGGATATTTTTGTTTTTTTTCACACAGCCTTGTAAAATTCCTGACCATAGGATGCCCAAAGTACAAGAATCATATATTTTTTTTAAGATAAATTCATGAAAAAAGAAAAGATATACTATTGACCATTAAAAAGTACATCCAGGTTATGAACCAGAAGTGCAAATTCTAATGCTGCAGACTGCTGGAAGGGTTTATGCTGCCAACTGATTCATGTGCAGCCTGCTTTAAATGATTCTACTGGCTCAGAAAGGCAGTTGGATCCAATGCATCTTTATTAGTTTCTCTTATTCAACACCCGAGCAAACACAGTTTTAAGTTAACATTGTCAATAACCTTTAATTATGGTTTATTATATTGACCTCAAGTATAGTTTTTAAAAACTTATATTTTACCAATTCATAAGTGTGTTGAATGTAATTGAAACTAGCACAGAGAAATTTCTTCAATGTGACCAAAATCGATTGGTGTGGGGTTCTCATCTGAAATGTTCATGGTTTTCACATTGTATTATTTGAGGGTTGAAGCATTCTTCTAAGTTTAGATGTCATCCTTTTCTGGCTTTGAATTCTTTGTGTATTCTGCCTTACTTCTATCTAGGGCTGTTCCCAGCTTGTATTCCTAAAAGCTTTCACAGAATTGTTTCCAGTGAAAGTCTTTTCCCTGCTGCAGGACTTGCTATCCCACACTGTAGTTATATATAGCATGCACAGAGTTGTCAGGGTAATGGAGGTTGAATTGACATGTGTGGAATTGGCAGATATATTTTAGGCAGCCCTACAGTGTTCTGCTGCTTAAATTAAACTGTGTTCAAAGCAAGCATAACCCCTGTAAAACAACCAAAGTATGTAATATTCCACAGTAATTTAGTCATCTGTCTAAGGAGTACTTTACGGAATCCAGACAGTAAGCTGTACATAGAGAAAATGAAATAAAACTTCTCAAAATTGTGATGATATTCTGAAACAGATATCTTTTCATAGTCAGTGTTCAGTTTTCATTAACTCTGATTGGAGAGGAACTGACATGAAAAGAGGCATGCGTATCAGGGCTGAGTCCCATGGGATTTTGGAATCCCCCAGGGGATTTGGGGGCAACAACTTTAGCCAGCACAGCCTGAAAAATTAAGAGCACTAAAATATTTGGATTGGAGACTAGAAGCTACCAATTATTACTTAAATTTTCCTTGCAGTATGTATATTGTAAAAATTAAAGCTATTTAAGATACACTGAAAACACATAACCATTTCATAATAGAGAAATCAAGCTTACAGAAAATGCGAGAAATTGAAAATTAATGTCACTTGTTCATAAGTGCTCCATAGAAAGTGGACAGTTTGAAAGTTATAGGAGAATTACAATGGACTGAGAGTACATACAAGTGAATAATTATGAATGCCACTGAAAATGATTCAATTGAAAGCCAATTAACAATCTTGTCTATACACCCCTTCCAAAAGCTTGGTAGTATAAATGTCTCTTTTTGTATTGATTTCCATTGACTCTCATATACTCGCCTGCCGTGTAAGCTATTTAAGTAAATGATTTTCTTCTAGGATCTACATTTGAACATACTGAAGTGTTGAAACATAGCAGCATTTTCTATTAAACAAAAATACCCCTGTAATGAGTAGTACACTTACATAAAACTGCAGTAAATATGTATATTTTCATGTGATTACATATACATTATTTTTCCTGAGTGCAAATGAACAGATCTTTTCCATCCACCTAGGAAACAGCATTGTACTCTAATTATATCTAAGAAGAAAACACTCGAGTATGAAGAAGCCTATATATTCAAATAGAACAAGGAATAGAAATAGACCCACTTGTATAATTAAAGTGTTTGTAGAAATGAAAAGCAAGAGTGAAGACACCGACTTCTGAAAAAGAAAATTTTACAAAAAAAAAAGCCCTACTTTCTTTCTAATGATTAAGTTTCTGAAGAAAAGTTGCGGAACTTTCACCTGTAAAGCTTATCTATAATGCCTCCACAGAACAGCTCCTTTTCCTTCCTGTCTTTAAAGAGACAACATCTCTTTGTAAGCCTTTAACTTATTCACTGGCCACTTTTGAAGCTGATTTTCATTGACATTATCTAATTAAAACCACAGCATGGCAGCATCAACTGTGAGCAAATGTACGAAGGTAAGGGATTGTTTCAGTGGTGATCCTTGCTGATACATTGCTGTTCCTGAAACAAAGAGAACTGCTGCCAGATGAATGGCACACCACCTCCCTGCAATGGCTAACTGCTTTGAGACCTACCACAGGAACTGGACAGTACAAAACAAAACCATAATGATTAGTGACCCATGTAAACAGAATTAAATATTGAACACATAGTCTTTAAAGGGGATCAGGGAAACATTTATTTTTCGCTAAGAGAGAAGGTTTTCCAAAGACCTCTTTTATCAGTATTTGTTTTGTTACTGTGAGCAGCTGCTACAGTAAAGGCAAAAGCTTTGAAGAATACTGCATAAATTTTTGAGATTATGATATCATAAAGAGAAAGGATTTTAAAGTTGAGGAAAAGAGACAACAATTTTAATCCATATTGCTCCAAATCTTTTCTGTTTAAATTTTTAACTCAAACTCATGGCACACACTTAGAAGAGAGATTTATAGGCCTGTTGCCAGAACTTTTATATACAGAATACAAACTCTTGGATTTTCAAAAGAGGACGAAAAATGTAGACTGTTCCTGCTAGTTGCAAAATGCAAACACTACTCCATGTTGACAAGTATTTTTATTTCAGCTTGGTTTCCAGTGGTGATATTAAAAGAAAATTGGAAAGCAGTCTTATTTCACATCTGTTGAGTTAGTCAGTGGCAAGTTTTTGACAGTGAAAATGCATAAGATACTTAAAAGAGAAGGAAATAATCTCTCTATGAATATGAGTTTGCTGAGACAGTAAAGAACACACAGTAGTGCAATAACCCCATAAAAAAGCATTGGGAAAAGAGTACAAAGCAGTTACCAGTGCTTGGCTAAACTTTGCATCTCCAGTGTTTTTATATGAACATACCAATTCAACCTGGTAAGAAAATAATAATATGGGAAGCAACTTGAGAACAATATTGCTGTAAATGTTAGAGCAGACTGGCTTCTGAGATAGGTATTGTCACATCACATCGACTACAAAATGATTTTATTTGCTTATTTACTTATTTTTTATAAAACAGGAGAAAAAGGGAATGAAAAACAAATTCTTTTGCCATAAATACCCTGTCTGGTAATTGTGAATATGCTTACCCCACAGTGGTGGGTTTCTGCATGCTTTTAGACTTTATGAAGTAACTTTTCACTGACACTTCAGATTTTTCCTCAACCAATCATTTTTAGCACAGACAAACTTTCCTCCATACACTCTCTGCCAAGAAAGGTGTGACTCTACTGAGCAATAAACAACAGAAAAATGTGAGAAGGTTAGATAGCTTTTACCCTAAGCAGGTATTGATCTCAGGGAATATTCAGTCCCTACCTAAGAAAGCTGGCACTTTTTATTAAGTGACTCTAGAAACTTTGCTCATACACATTGTTTCATCCATTTCCAGTATTTTTCAGACTGACACTGATTTCAGGAATGAAAATACAGATCAACCCACACAAGTATTTGTATGTACTTAATATTATATTGCATTACTTTATGCATAAACCCTGACCCTAATTAAGCTGAGGTATGATCAGGTATGATTGAGGTATGGATAACCTCAAAGAAAGGATCACAAGGTTAATCTACACAAGTGCTGAGCAAGTCAGTTTAAATGGAACAAGATATTTCATTCTGCAACAAAAAATGTGGCTGGAGCTACTAAGGTATTTTTGAGCACTCATCTCATATTCTGTTTTTCCTCAATCTCTGTTGTCATTTCTTTGTTGCTTGAATTTTGTGGGGGAGGATGATATGAAGCCCTGGAGAAATTAACTAAGCTGACACCATACCAAACACCATAGGAAAAGAGAAGATTGGCTTTATAAAGTGAGAGGAATCCTCGTGGACTCAATTTGAATGAAGTCACAAAAGCTTGCTGATTAATATGCTTAATAGTATTTATAAAACATAATAACTGCGGAATATTGTCAATGTATAGATTATAAATATATTAGTTCAAGAAGCTACCACAAATGGATTTCTGAAGTTACAAAGCTGTGCTTCTCCGAGTTTCAGAATTTTTATATTTATTCACAAAGCTTTAATCTTTTACACGGATAAACAAGTATACAAAAGTCTTCAGAATCACTTACAGAAATTGACTGCTTTTCAAATGTGGAATGCAGGATAAATCCGTCTCTTTGTGAATTGCAAACAGAGAGATAAAAAATTGTTAGAGTTTTCATTTTTACATAAAGAAAATTTAAGAACCATATTTATTGCATTAGCTACACATCTGCCACACACGGACCAAGTATTGACTTGCCTCCTAGAAGGAAGAGTGTCTGCCAGTCTGCATTTAGTTCACCTAGTTTGATCAAGTGAACTTAAGTGAGCTGAAATGACAACTGGACATTTAACCATCCCACACAGCAAAACCATTGTGATATATTGCAAAAGAAGAGCAAAGAGCTGGTTGTGGCTGTAGGTTTTCTGGGTCATATTTGCATCTAGTAAAATGTTATCATCAGCTTTCAGTTTTTTGTAGTGCATCATCAGCTCCATGTTTTTTTAATGTGAATTTCTTCCAGTTCTTCAGATTAATGTCAGTTCAAGAAACTCAGGCAGCACAATGAGTGCTATGATTTCTCTCAGTATCATATACCACCAATGAAAATAACTTTTTTTTTTGTTTACTGTAGTCTGTCTACTGATAACCTAAAGCATAGTAAAATTCCTAGACTGCTGAAACCAAACTTGTTCCTATAATGTCAAAAGTGTATTACATAATCCTACCTAAGTCAGAAAGGTAGAAATAATAAAATACGGGATGTTTTTTTAGGAGTCTTTAGTTATTCATATCAACATAGTAATAAAAGCAGAAATTGAAAAGCTAAGTCTCCTTAGTTGCCATAAACTGAAAAGAAGCTAAGTTAGAATTTAAAATGTGACTTTTCAAGAGTATCTTGAATCTCTTACACAGACTTAGAGACTAGGGAAAATCATGTGCGGTCTTCACCATAAGAAGGGACCAAAAAAAAAAAAAAAAAAAAAAAAAAAAAAAAAAGTAGAATTATTCTTCTAAACACCTCTGAAACATTATTTTTTCTTGTTCTGTATTATGAGACCCAACTAGCAATAAGTACAGTAAATGGAGAACTGGAGAACTACAGAAAATTAGTTAAAGACTGAGCTGACTGCGAACACAGGAGGAGTATTAAGAAGTACATTCATAGAAGAAAGACAGACAGCTAAATAAAAAGAAAAATAATCAGAATATCCACTCTGAAACAAAAATTCTGACACCCAAGCAGTCAAGCTATTTAGACATTTTCCTTGTACAGATTTTAAAATGTGGAAGAAACAGAAAGTACTGATCCAGTACTGTACTGATCAAGTCCTTCTTGGGGAAATTTTATGCTTAGATTTTGAAGGCAGAGGTGCAATAATGGGATGGGGTTCAAATGTGTTGTCAACATTTTAATGTGCTTGCACTGCAAGCTTAAGTTGCTGAACTTGTATTCTGTTGTCATTCACAGAAGTACAACTAGTTATGATATTTGACCCTTTCCTGTGCCCAAAACTCTAGTTGTTCCATCACATGACAATGATGTTCTAACAGGGAAATGGGGCAGAAGTTTTGCAAAAATATAGTGAAACATTACTTCAAAAATAAAACAAGCGTATTATTATAATACAAACAGAAGATCATGGGATGAATTCAAATTTTCTTCTTGTTGTTGTTTAAACACATAACAGAGTGAGATATGATTGAATCTAGACCTGGAATCTTATTTTTCCTAATGAATAATGTTCACAGTTTTCATTAGCTATTTTAGCATAGTTACTGAAGTATAATCTGTTCAGATAACACCAATTATCGGCAAATATGTCCAGGACTCACTTGGGTTATTTAACTGCCTCTCTGGAGAGGGAGGAGCACAGGAAGTTCCGCACAAATGTACACAAGAACTTTACGGTGAGGGTGACGGAGCACTGGAACAGGCTGCCCAGGGAGGTTGTGGAGTCTCCTTCTCTGGAGATATTCAAGACCTGCCTGGACACTTACTTGTGCAACCTGGTGTAGGGAACCTGCTTTGGTAGGAGGGTTGGACTCGATGATCTCTGGAGGTTCCTTTCAACCCCTACGATTCTGTGATTCTGTGAGCTGATGGGACTGCTGTGTTTCAGACACCTGATGTAAAGCTCAAAAGGCATGTTGAGGCAAGCTGCACACATCATGTTTAAACCTGGGATTCTGAAAGCTGCTAGGTAGCTCAGAAAGTAACAGTAAGCTGCAGTGCTATTGGATATAAAGATGCATGCTGCAACTCTGCTCAGTATCATTCAAAGAGAAAGCACCTACCAAGGTCTAATCTAACCCTTATTTCCATGTCAAAGAGATCAGGTTACATTATGGGAATGGGGCACCATGGACTGGCACAGTATGGACATGTCTTGTGTTTATGCTCAGATTAACTGAAATTACAAGGCTACCTCTGTTATAAAGATGCAGGGTTTCAAAATATTTAATACAAATATGCAAATTACTAAACATTTACTTCATATGCTTCAATTTGATGGAGTACACATTTCTACAGAAATTTTCAGTTCTTTCTTACTTTCAGTTAAGTATTGCTAGAATATTTCTAGATATGTGTGGAATGCTTTTAAGTACCCATTGAGCAATGCTTGTCAGACCAAATCAGAATGTTTATTTTCAAACATCAAACACTAAGCATAAGTGAAATATTCGAAGAGAAAATACTGAAAAAGCTTAAATAAAGCATTCAAACTCTGGCAACAATATTTAACTTAGGATTTAGTAGTCTTGGGGAGAACTATTTTTTCTATTACTGTACTTAATGATGTATTCATTGTTTATTTAAGTTTTAATGATTCCCTTGGTGGTAGCTTGGATAACTTTTCTGTAGAAATCCCAGTTAATGCTTATGTGCTTAGTGATCTACCATATGTGCTATGTCAGTTCTACACAGATTAAAACATATCAAGCTACTAGCAGAGAAAAGAATAAGATTTGTGATGGTAGCACTGAACTTTGACATCAAAACTAGAAGAGAGAAGAACTGACAGTGTGAGAAAGAACAAGATGAGGCTAGAAGTTAAGTCCATTCTAGATGATAAGAGAAAGACTCATTTTCCACTTAGTTTACAATGTGGTAGTTGCCCACTGTGTATAATCATAAATGTACATATTTATATATGAATGTATATACACATGCACACGTATATAAGTGCACATGTATGTGTACATGTTTATATGTGAGTGTATACACATGGGTATTATTTCTCTTAGGTTTACCCAAGAGAAAGCTAGACGTCAAACACTGAAGGCTAGAGCTGGTACTGAAGATTTGTCTTCCCCAAAATTAATCAAATTAGAATGTTGGCATTGCTCACTGAAACCTGAAAGCCCCTTATGAAAGAGCTCTATGTTTCTGATACTCTCCAAAAGCATTATTTCACCATATATCCTGGTGACAACAACAGCTAATTGTACAAATACAGATTAGTATTTCCATTATCTAAAAACCTCCAGACAAATGACTCCTTTGGTGAAAGCCTGGCCTCCCTTAAAACAAGAGTACAGAAGTTACTCAGCATAGTACTGTGGTTGCACATAAAAGGAAGAAACCAGCTTTGAATATTCGACAGAACCTTTAAACCATTAAGGACTAACATGGAATAATTATTTCTTAGCTGAACAAGAGAAAATGTGGGTTCCCTATCCCTGGAGACATTCAAGGCCACATTGGATGGGGCCCTAGGCTGTCTGAGCTGGTGGATGGCAACCCTGCCCATGGCAGGGTGTTGGAACTGGGTGATCTTTAAGGTCCTTTTCAATCCAAACCATTGCATGCTTCTATCAAAAAATATATATGATAATTTTTTTTTTTTTTGTATTTAATTGGCATTTAAAATTCAGTCACAAGTTAAAATGTTACAGACTAAGTAAGAAAATATTTCTCAGCCTTTTTTTCCTCAGTAGGAGCCTAAAAAGTCCAACACAGCATGAATTCTACATGGAAAATATGTTTGTTTTCAATATTATCATGTAAGAACCATCCATCAGTTTGAAATAGCAAGCTGTTACTTATTTTCAAGAAAAGGAAAAGTACCCTGAAGTCTTATACTAAACAATGCAATTTAAGAAGTCTAAGCAGCTAGTAGCACAGTCCCTTCCAGATTTCACAATGCAGCTTTCTCAAGCAGAAATCATCTGTTTGTTGAAGTTTGGCTATGATGACAGGATGCACTGTGAGGCATATAAACATTTCAGTCATCTATTTTTTTGAGGCTGCTTTGATTTTAATTCAGAATTCCTTGTCTATTTCAATGCTCTACTCTAAAATAATGTGAAAATGCCTAGGAAATGGAAGGCTGAGCCACTGAACTCTGCAATTATGCAAGCAGGAAGATGCTTTTCCACCTACACTTTTTCTTCCAGTGTGGCAAGAGCCTAAAGACCTCCTGGTTACAGGGAACAGAAAATTATTTTTGCAGTATTTTCAGTGACATCAAATTAGGTATTAAATATATTTTCACACTGGCAGATTTTTTTATATTTTCTTCAACAAAATCATCAGACTCATCAGTTGATTCGGCTGCCCTTTCAAAACATTCTGAAGATTCACATTATAAAGTTTGTCATCATTTACCACAAGAGGCGTATTCTGCTAGCCTTTTTGGGGTATTTCTTTAGTTAAAAAAGATGACATATTTTATAAGCAGAACTAGTTCACTGAAAAACAGTGTCATAATAAGTTCACATCTATGTCAGCTAATCAAGCTATATTATTTTTCCTATTAAAGCACATTTTGAGTTGCTATAATATAAAATGATTAAGCTTTCAAATAGTTGAACCTTTAAGTTGTGATAGGGACAATTGAAGGATTTACAGGAAAATGCATTAAGCAGCTTATGAGAAGATTGCACACTTTACACTTGAGATTCTGAAATATCACTTACTAGCTTCAGTATTACACATAAAGTTTTTTCCCTATGCTTATGGCAAAACAAGAGGAGACATCTACCTGACAAATTTAGGACCTACAGGATATAGGAAATCACAAAGCAGCTTGTTTGGAAAGCAGAAAACTACAAAGCATGAATACAGAAGTTGTGATATGCTCATCAATATGTCAAAAGTTTGTGATAGTCTCTCTAAGAAGAGTATTATCTATGAAATGGTTATTATTTATTGTCATATGATCTGCAGAGGCTGACTCAAAAGATAATCAAAAGAACGTTTGGCTGAGAACTATGAAGGAAAATAATTAAATAAAACTGGCACAAAAAAGTCTAACAGGTTAAAATAAAGTATGTTATATGCAAAGTGATCCTTTATTTCTTCTTTCTCTGTCAGTCTATATCAAAGGTAGTAAAGCTGACATTTTCAGACCTCAGCATCTCAGGTACGGCCATAAATCCACACTTAGTAGTCTAGGGAAAATATCTCGATGGTGAATATTGTTATACTCACTCAGAGCTCCCATCTGCTTTCAGTTCTTCTTTTACAGAACCTGACTTCCTTATTTACAATGACCAAATCTTGACTTTTAATTATACTTCATTTCTTTGAGCCAAATTCACCAATAACGGATGAAAGAATAATTCCATTCATAGAAGAAAGATGGATCTGCCAATGACCATAGGCAGTGAATTCACGTAACAAAAAAATGTTGAAGATGAAATGAAAAACTGACTGCTTTTTTTTCTGCAAATACAGTCCAGTCCAAATCTAGTCTTTTTATGGATTCTTAGTTTTTTTAGTTCAAATTTATAATATTTTTCCTCTCAGTCCTCTCAATCCTCTCAATCTTTTTTTTTTTTTTAAGTTTTCTTAATTCTTCATAACCCTTAGAGATTTAGACTCATAAAAGATTCTACCACAAAAGTTTATTGAGAAACAGCAGTCCCCAGAACTTGAGGAAGAAGAAAGTTCTTCTAAACAAAAAGAATTAAAATACTGCAGAGCTGACCTAGAAACTTTTTTATTCTATGCTACTGGATATAGACAACATTTATATAGTTTATAGTCCATATGCTTGCTTATGCCAACATAAAAAGGACCAGTTCACAAAGTACACCAAGTTAAAAATCTAAAGACCAAAGTTTCCAAGCTGTCAGCTGTCATCTCCTGCTGCATAGGTACAAAGGAAAAAAAAAAAAAAAAAAAAAAAAGGGGAAGGCCAGGGTGAAGAAATGCAGATAAAATATTCTTAATGCATCCAGGGTCAAAAGGAAGTACTTATTCCCATAACACATAATTAAATTGTGGGCACAGGATGTTGTGAAGGCCAAAAGGATAAATGAGTTAAAAAAATAATTAGGCAAATGATTAGGAAGAAAAGATCCATTAAAGGCCATTAAACCCAAGGATGTGCAATTCAGCCTCTGGCTCTAGAAATGACTAAACCACACATAGTCTGAAAATAAGTGAATATACTAAGAAAATGCTTAATAGGTAGTCTTTTATGAAATTATTTTCCTAAGGACTTCTACTGACAAATCTTCAAGGAGGATAGTGGCTGAATAACTAGTACAGCTTTTCTTACACTGGTATGCACTAGACTGACCTGTATACAATCTAACAAAAACTAAAATAGAAACAAAAATTTTTCTATTACATTCTAAAATTTTAGTAGTATAGTTATATTATTTTTCTTATTATTTTATGAGTAAAATCTTGTGACTTATTTTCACAGCAATTATTCTCTTAGATACAAATTACAGAATCACAGAATGAATCACAGAATGACCCGGGTTGGAAGGGACCTCAAGGATCATGTAGTTCCAACCCCCCTGCCTAGCAGGGCCACCAAACATACACCTTTACTAGATCAGGTTGCCCAGAGCCCTGTCCAACGTGGTCTTGAACACCTCCAAGGACGGGGCATCCACAACCTCCCTGGGCAGCCTATTCCAGGACCTAACCACTCTCCTAGTAAAGAACTTCCCCCTAACATCCAACCTAAATCTTCCCTCTTTTAACTTAAAACCATTTCCCCTAGTCCTGCTATTATCAGCCCTTTCGAAGAGTTTACACCCCTCCTGGGAGTAAGTTCCCTTCAGGTATTGAAAGGCTGCAATGAGGTCACCCCGCAACCTTCTCTTCTCCAGGCTGAACAAACCCAACTCCCTCAGCCTGTCCTCATACGGGAGGTGCTCCAGCCCCCTGATCATCTTCGTGGCCCTCCTCTGGACCCTTTCCAATTGCAAGGTAGAATATAGATCTTACAAACAGAGCAATGGCTATTTGGACCATCATACTCACAGGTGTTTCAAAATATTTTACACTGCATGCAAATAGTTTTCTACTCTGAGTATATACTCTTCCTATGTGTGTATGCATTTTTGCAAGCACAGAAAGAGAAAAAGGAATTTTTATGTACATAAATACAGAAGTCTTGACCATAAAATAATAAAATGGCTCCTCCTCCTCCTACTTAGAACAATATTTTTTGTGTTTTTTTTTAGCCCCACAGCTTTACAGGTGACTTCTTGCATATTAATGGGAGCACGTGAATATCAGTGGCATGATTGTTGAATTTTATGTATTTAAATTGCAATTAATTCCACATCATCCATCTTAACTCGAAAATGCCACATCCATAGCTTTTTGTGTGCTTGTTTGGTTTATTTTCAGCCATGCAGGTAAGCACCAGGAAAGGATTTTGGATGCTTGGCCAATTAAGCTTTCTTCTCGATATCTTTTATAGAGTACTTTCAAAGTCAGAATATGGACTCTAATATAATCTGATATTGCTGTCCTTTCATTACTGACTTGGTGGAGATTTGCATAACTTATTGTCCATCATGTATTTAGATTTATGTAGCCATACCTCTTCGACTGTAGCCTTCATGATTACGGAGGTTGCCCCTTTACTCTTCAATTATTACAACTTTAGCCAACAACAGTTCAGTGGGTATTCAGTTGGGAGCCCCATTTTGCTGGGCACTATAAAATCACGGCTGTGTAATGCAAGTGCTTACAGACAGGTGTATGGGATGAGAAACTGATATTGAGAAACGCTAATGGAGTGCCTGCTGTTAAATGAACCAAATACTGTGCTTTGAACTTTAACAGCAATGTATGAACAAACCTGAATATTTAAAAAAGGAGTAATCTATTTAAGTGCAGCATGATATCAACTAGCTTAAAACTATTTGGTTTTATTTACTTCAGTAGTGTTTGGTATTGAGTTAAGTAGGTTTGCAGATTTTAAGACCTTCACTTTCTTCTGGAAAAAATCATCACCATCAAAAAAAAAAAAAACAAAAAGGTTTTAGACCAAAAATGCAGTAGTGTCAGCCATAAAAAATGCTGTAGAGTCAGCCATAAAAGCTTTGGTCCAGGTATGCTTGGATCAGGTCTAAGAAAGGATGAATTTCTTCTGGACTGAAAAAAACACAGACAAATACAAAATCTACTATGGATGCCTGTACCACTCCCTTATGAAAAATACTTTGCACACTGCTAAGCATTTTCAAGTGGACTCCAAATGCAGTCACCCTGCATTACAGGTGATAACTAATTTAAACTAAGTGCTAAATCTTAGTAACCTGGTTAGCTCTATTTGTTAGAAGCTACTGACTCAGACTGAAGGAAAAAATGAGACAGCTAAAGAACTTTAGAAGAACTTCTCTTTTCTTAGGTTTATATCTGTTAACATATCTTTACAGCTATGAGAACTCAACTTGCCCTAAAATTGTGATCATTCTTGAATGATAAACACATTCTGGATGTCGGAATAGAGATGTCAAGTTTCATGTTTTCAATTACTGTCATATAAATTATCATATTCAATTAATCCTGATTTGTGGCACCAAGGACAGATGGAAATTATATTAAAATGTTTACTGTATTGTTGTTTTTAACTTCACTGAATTTTTGTTGTTTTTTATTTATCTATTTATTTATTTGATTTTTTTTTACCACTTCTTAACTCTAGAAATATAACTGTACTCACAGATGGTGTCTTATTTAATAATCAAACTCAAAAAGTATATACAGATTCACCAACTTGACTTGCTTACTTTCAAAATTATGCTAATTTGACATTGGGAATGCCTATCAGCAGATTGCTTTTAGTCATGCCATTCTTATTTAGGAGGTAGATATGAATTTGGTTGAACAAACATTAACTATGTTAATATGTATAGTATAAACTGCATTCAGTTTATACTGATATTCAGAGAGCTTTCATCAGCTGAAAGCAGAAGGCAATTCCTGTTACGTACACTATGGAAGGCTTCTTTTTTACTTTTCTTTTTTACTCCAGTTCAATTTTAGTCATAAAAATCTAGGACAAAAAATGGCCGTGTTACTTCTATCAGTATGGGCATTAGTGGAAATATTCACACTAGATCTGAAAGAGAGCAATAGCAGACAGGCATAGAACGCCCAAATAAAAATAACAAAAAAGTAATATACTTTTTAATTTCATTAAATTCCCTTGAGCAGATAACATTTCAATGACCTACATAGCCTAAGAAATGGAGGTCTAAAATATTTTATTGATTTACTTACATTTATAGGTTCAATTGTATACAAAGTTCTTTGTTTCCTGACTGCTTCATTGAAAAAGTAGATGTTTTTTCAGACTCTAATACCCATATTCAAATTAAAATGGATATATATTTAATTTATTAATTCATCTTTTTTATTTTTCACTTCATTTCATATGTTTTGCTTTCTAGATGCAAATAATTCAAAAATGGAGCAGATTTTAAAACTTTACCAAAGTTGCATCAAGAGTCCCTAAGGAAATTCTATCTAATCCCTTCAAAAAGAGATAAAAAGATATACAATGCTTTGCTGAACACAAAATTAAAAAAAAAAAAAAAATTGGTCAAATTCTGCAGTGCTCTATTGGAACATAATTCTATCAAAATTAATAGAGATATGCTATCCCGCTCCAAATATCATTTTCTGTAAGAAAAAAAAATGATTCTACAGCACTCTGAGGAAAGAAAAAGGATTACATTTACAAAAATAAGAAATTACTTTCTAGTTTACTGAGTTTCTATTCTTTGTACTAGCATATCAGGTGCTATTAAATATAATACACATTAACTGTTGCTAAAGGCCACCAAAGCAAAATTATTAATAAGTTGAAGAGGTAAAAGTGAAAAGGCCAATTTAGTAGACTGTTTTCATTCCATAACTGTGGAAAATGTATGTTTCAAGTGCATAGCAGTGCAGCAGAAACAAACTGTGAAATACTGAGTGAAGCAACTCTATTATCTCATTATTTCTCTTTTAAGATCCAGTTCCCAAGATAGTTAGGATTTGTACTGTTTACACACCCTAGCTCTTACTGAATTTTACCTAAATTTTAAGCGAATGTAGAAACATTCTCTCCACATATAATGAGCTTCATAATAAAACTCTCAGTAATTTCTAATGTGTACCAATACAAATAAAAAACTTTTGTTGTGTATATATGCACATCACATAAGTATCTCACAGAGCTCTAGTTTTTCTGCTTTTCTCCGCAGGTTAAAAAAAAGAACAACTCCAAACTCTAGCAAAGCCAAAGAGCATACATTTAGTTTGTTTTCTCATCTGTCAGAAACACAGTCCAGGTTCATAAAACTTTCCTGAATTTTGAGTGAATTTTGGAAAAGTATAGTTTTTATTTTATTCTATTTTATATATATATATATTTTTTTTTTTTTTTTTTTTTGGTGTTTTTTTTTTTTTTTTTGGGGGGGGGGGGGCGGGACTGCAAATAATGGTTTTGATATTCTCAATTTTTGACACTTCAAAATACAAACCTTGAAATAAAATTCAAGGAGCTGACATTAAAATTAAAAGCTTACTGAACACATTAAGTTAATTTTAAATTTTTATTTATGCCTGGAAGCTTTTCTGTAATCTGTTTCAATAGTGAAATTTTACTCTTTTTCTTCAAAAGAAAGACAGAGAATAATGGTTAAGAAACAGAAGACACATTCCTAATATTGGTAGATAATATTTTAGGGAGTCTTTTCTCCCTAAAATAAATAATTAAATTATTTCATTGAGATGGGAGTAGACTCATTAAGTATATTTTGGAAATTTTTCATATTTAAAATATGCTTCTATGGATTAGGACTTTTCCTAAAGGGAGTAGGACACACACCTGTGCAAATGGGTTGGGAAACTTTTTTCTCAGCTAAACAATTAGATTTAAGTGCTTTTGTTGTTGTTTTATTTTGTTTTGTTTTTTTTTCCAGTAGATGTACCTGGGGAGAAAATCTAGAAACATGAAAGTACACATATACTCAATTGCCACCAGATCAGGCTGCCCAGGTCTCCATCCAACATCCAACTTGGACTTGAACACTTCCAGGGATGAGGAGTTTCTCTGAGCAACCTGTGCCAGTGCTTCGCCACACTCACAGTGAAGAATTTATTCCTAATGTCTAATACTTTTCCAACTTCATCAAGATGGATTGTGTCTTTTTGGTGACATGGATAGTATGACTGAACTCAGCAGTTTTTGAACAACACCAATCTATGTAGTGTGGTCAGCATGTCTCATGGAAGGGATGCCATCCATAGGAACTTGACAGGCTCAGGAGGTCAGCCTATTTGAACCTTATAAAGTTCAGCAAGTCCAAGTGCAAGATCCTGCTCCAGGGTTGAGGCAATTCCAAACATTCATATAGGCTGGGCAGAGAGCAGACTGAGAACAGCCTTGAGGAAAAAGACTTGGAGATGTTGGTGAATGGAAAACCCACATGTGTACTTGCCATACTCAAAAGAACAATCTTATCCCGAGCAACATGAAAAGAGGTGTGGCCAACAGAGTCCCCAACTTACAGTATTGCATTCAGCTCCGGAGCCCCAGCAGAAGGATGTGGATCTGTTGGAGCAGGTTCAGAGAAGGCAATAAGAATGATCAAATGACTGGGGCACCTCTCCAATGAAGAAAGGCTGAGGGTGCTGGGCTTGTTCAGCCTGGAGAAGAGAAAGCACTGAAGAGACTTTATAGTAGTCTTCATACACTTAGAGGGGATTACAGAAAAGCTGGAGAGGGACTCTTTATCAGGAAATGAAGTAATAGGACAAGGGATTACAGCTTTAAATTAAAGAGGATAGCTTGAGATTAGACATGACAAAGAAATTCTCAATATGAAAGTGGTGAGTCATTGGCAAAGGCTGCTCAGAGAAGCTGTTGATACCACGTCCCTGGAGGTGTTCATGCTGGAGGGGGCCCTGGGCAATCTGGTCTAGTGAAAGGTGCCCATGGCAGATGGGTTGCAACTAGTATCTTTAAGGTTCTATCCATGATGGTTGATTTAGTAAGAATTATTAAACACAGTAGAAAGAATTATATGGGCCCCTTAACAGAGAAATAGTCTTGTATTTCTTTAGGTCATCTTTTTCATAAAAAAAAGCTATTTCATTTGCCACTGCATTTATACTTGCCTTGTATCACCTTATATTGGATGATTATATGTGTACACAGGCTTGATTATCTTGTTTGTTTTCACTTCTATGCAACTCACACAAAGAGTGGCACTGTTGATACTCAATGAACCAGCCACTAAATTTGTCCTCCACAATGAGCCTGAGATCAATAACTAATTTTGAAAATAGATTAGTTTACAGCAGGGAAGTAGACACAGTCTGAATCTTGCCGGAGGATATAATCAGCCAGTAAATAGCAATATTAGTGTTATAGGTAATAGGCTGGGAATAGCATAGGAATGGAATATGGCCCAATTCTCTAAAATAAAGGCCTCTGCACAAAGAGCAATTCAAATCCTCTCTCTGTCTTTACACATCACTTCAAAATTAGATTATATATATATTTATATATATTTGTTGAAATAAAGTTTAGTTTTATCACATTCCATCGTTGGTGATTGAGGAGTGTTTGTAAATGCATCCTAATAAAGCTTGCAAGTGCAGCCTTGGGTGATTATTAAAGAGCTACAGACATTTTTACAGATCTTTTCTGGTTGTGAACTCCAGATGTTTTCAGCATGAAAAATGTTATGTTCTAACAGTTAATGTTGTATCACCAGCCATTCAGAAGATGTATCTTCTTATTATAGCTGGAATGTTGCTATGGTGATAATTGTAGAACTGTGACCTAGGAGGAAGAAAACAAATGTATTTGGCACAAAAGAGGGTAGATAGCACATCAATTAAGTCAATGAATGGCAAGATAACAGAAAAGGCAATAGTAAGTTTAAAAATTGCGCACAAATCTTGGTTAACATACGATTTACTGTAATTTTCTCCTTTTATTTTCATGTGGTAATGTGTCCTCAGTTATCTTTGTGGCAGATAGCGGCATCCTGTCTGCGTGTAGGCAGGTTTCAGTACTGTCCAAAAAAGTGCTTCAGCTTTTCCGGAAAGCATGCACATTAAAGAATCCCTACCTGAGACTTACACGTTTATATTCCCATTTAAAATAACCCATGGATTTGTATTAATACGGTCTTGTATTCTGTGGTTGGTACTGAAGAATGAATTTGACTTCAAAATCACATACAAATAATTGTAAGTTTGTATTGTAAAGCCCCAACAGTCAGAATAGAAATAGAGTACACACAAGTCTGGCCATGACTGATTTAGGGAATGGTTTATTCTCGAGATGGCCAAGATGTTGAAAGCAGCAGCAGTAAATTGGCTCAGAGTTTTAACTAAGGCAGCTGAAGGGCTTTTGGGGCTAGCAGAATTTAAGGACTCAAGCCCTCTGCTAGCAGCCTGGTCATCACCTTGAGCTAGCTTTTCTGTATGTCTGTTCATCCATTTTATTTGTTCAGTGGCAATAACAGTGCTGACCCTTTTTACAAAGAGCTTTTTCAGATCGATGGATGAAACATGCTGTTATTTTCTAAGCTCGTAAGCAGCTGTATATGTGAAAAAACAACTACTCCCATTATGAGTGTAATGATCAAATATCCCACTTTATGTCAACTGCTATTTTCTGCTAGAAATGGTTTCCATCTCAAAGCAGAGAAAATTTCTGGTATGTGCTGAAGACATCACAATTATCATTCATCCCAATCAGCCTGATTAGACTACAAACAAACAACAGGAAATCATCTCTGTATGCACATCAGCCCTGCTTCAAGAGTCCTTTTCAGTGGAAAAGTGAGTGAATCCCCGCCACTTGTCCTTAAATGTACATTCTCCATAGTTCTTTTCTACACACCAGGAAAAGGAAGGAAACCCAGTAGATTACATTTTGAATTAAATTTATGTGTTACAACCATGTGCAATGTGCTTGGAAATAAATCACACAACAAAGGACAAAATTACAAAAAGAACTGGCACACAGTAAATCTCTTGATGTTTTTAGATATAAACTGAATGTCCTTCTGCAAGTCATGCATTAGTCAAAATGCTATCAAGATAAAGGCTTTCAAGTGTGATTTTCAAGCCATATTAGTTGTTCTATAGCTTTGTGCTTCAGTCAGACTGGAATATAGCCAAAAAGCATGGCTTGAAATCTGTTAGCTTATGTCTTGAGGGATTTTTTCCATCTGTATTAAAGAATTAAGACTGAGCTCCCCCAACTCTCACTGCAGTGCCTGCATGCTGATCCTGGGCAGGAAAGGAAACAGAGGCATGGTGATGTAAAGGGATTAATCCAAGGTCAGACCGAAAGTTAAATGTAGGATTTAGGAATAGACTCTTGCTGCTTGATTATGCTGAAGTCAGAGAAAACAGTGAAAGCCTTTCATTTTAACTTCAAAGAAATGCAACTGTTTTGCACGTGGAAGTGCAACAGCATGCTATTACAGAAGGTTTTACATCAAGGCAAACCACAACTATGACTCAGACCAAAAAAATTCCACATTAAATTTGTCCTAAACTTTGTTCCTCCACACATATATACCTGATTAAACAGATTTAGATTGAAGATTAACAAATCAAACAAAGAAACGGAAAACACCAGCTAAAAAGGTAAAAATAAATAATAAGCAAAGAAGCGTAGCTGGAACAAACAACTTCAGAGGTTTAAATTGCCAATTTCAATCAGATCGTGGGTTTTCCTCTTTATAATTTTTTTTCTACTACTTACTAGCTCAGCCAGTGCTAGTGACAGACACGAAGAGAAACTGTACAAGGGAGACAAAGGTCAAGATAACGGTATTACTGTGCAAGTGTAAAGAATGCTTGAGTAGATGGTGAAAACTAAAGGTCATTTAATAAATGTGTTTTTCATTTTCTCAGTGGAAAAAATAGAGAAGTGCACAGAAATTGATGGAAACATAAACCAAGGAGATTAATTAGATATTTTTTTTCTTTATGTTTACAAGGAAGAAATACTTAACAATATTCTGTCTTGGCTATGCAGGCCAAAACATTCTTAGGTTTAAAATAACATATAGAACAAAAAATACACTAACAAAACATTTATATTAAAGAAGTCCCTGATAAAGTAAAGACAAACCCACCGAATACACATTGAGGTATTAGTACCTTGCTCCTCCAACCCACTCATTCTCATCCCACCCTGCTTTTCTTCCCCTCTTCCCACCAAAACCCAACACTTTACATCTTCCCGCCTGCATCTAGGTTTTCTGAGAGGATAGGTGCAAGATAACCCATATGTATATACCAAACAAGAGACTAACTCTGAAAATACAAATTGAACAGACAATTTGCAATTACAAGAGATTAAAGAGAATTGCAGCCTGCTAGTAAAGTTCCAGTCAATGCATTATTTTTGAGAGCTAGAATATTTTGGCATGAAATGGATACACCATTTAGCTATTGTTTGTTGGGTGGAATGCAACAGAGAACATACCAGAGTTTGGAAATTTCAGTCTATGACAACTGTTCTTAATATTCCTTTTGACATTGCTGAATTACTATTCAGGCCATCAAGGATACTTTTTATAGTCTCATCAGTTGTAGCTTTTAAAGACTCACAGAGAGAACAAGTATCTTTCAATACATAAATAAGGACAGTGCAGTAAAAATCTGTACTCTGTAGAGGGTATGGTGGTGGACCCTTAATATTTGTCAATAACCTAACCTTATCTAGTTTGTGGTTGCTAGGGATAGCTGTCAGTTTTAGTGCTCTGAGTAGAAATGAGTGTCTTGACAGCTAAGAGCTAAGAATAAAATGAATGAGACTAGACAACTAAGAAAAGACAATAATGTATGGTTTTTGAAAGACAGCCTTCATTTCCCTGTAGAAATCTTGTTGTTTGTGACATCGTGCAAGAAGAAAGTGTACCACTGTGGTTCTGTAGCCAGATGTGCTGTGGTGTTTATATACTACTTCCTGCCATCTGCACTGAGGCAGTACCTCCACTGTAGCACAACAAAGCTTGGATACCTTAAAATAACTTCTACAGTAATGACATAAGTATTCTGAGTGAATTTGTCCATTACTAGTAAGCTTTGTTTCCTTGGCAGAGGACCCCTCTGCCTGGCCCCTCAAGTCTACTTTCTGTACAGCAATTCCACCTCTTCCTCTACCTACCAGTACCTCCACATGCATATATGCTATGTACCATAAAATGACAGTTCATCACTGGGATCAGGATCAGGATCACTGATTTGCTTCTCAGACCTCTCCAAGTCAGTGGCTTTGACTCAGCAATATGGTTAAAGGAAAGTTCCTTGGGAGAGTCGACCAGAACCGCAGGCAAAATTAAACCAGCAACGTCCTTCCTGTCACCTTGAGCTTCTCAGAGTGTGTTTGACTCCAGCAGACCTCAAAATGCTTGCATGCAGGAGGCAGAAGTACTTAAGAATGAGAAGTGAGAACCCACATATCCTCCAGGGACTGGTGTTCCAAGAGTGTGTACACAGCTAGCAGTAAAAATGTACCTCACTGTATCAAATACTCAGTGAGACTCAGATAAAAATGATTTATGTTGTGAATATGGTAAAACAGCAGGAAGAAAGGCAGAGAAGCAGAATAAACTAGGCAAGAAAGGGAGAACAAAGCTGCACAGAGAAAAAGAACAGAATGAGAGGAATAGGGGAAAAAAGAACTGTCAGCCAGATGAATTGTCAAAACGTTGAAGAAAATCTGATCATGCTGGTTAAAAGAAATAAAAATAAAGGGGAAATGTGATGCTTAGACACGCTGTAATCTCCTTTTATCCTGTATTTAGGAAACACTCGACCAATTAAAATATGCAAGTAGCCTCTGAAATATTTTACCTATTTTACACATGAGAAAGCAGAAACAGTGAGTTTATGCAACTCGTTCGGGTCACACCGTAAGTCAGCAGTGAACCAGTCTTGGTTCTCTAACCTAACTCTATGCTGCACTTCTTCAGGGGAAGTGAAAGACATGTTTTCACTCCAACTTTTTCACTTTATGCAGCATTTAGGGCTCCATAAGGAACCATAAATCTTCTCAGTTTCTCATTTAAACTTGGCATGCAAGTAGATTTAAACAGTTTGCAAATAAAACAACTGCTCTTGATTTCATGGGCAGGAAAGTCCCACCACACCTCACCATTTCTATGAGTCAACATTTAGAGCACTGTGCTTCAGGTCTTTTGGCATTATATGACTAGTTTAAGGGGTAAATCTAAAGTGTTTTCTGCTGTTATCTTTTAAAGAAGATATCTGTAGCACTAAACTTTTATAATTCCAAGAAAAGACACCAGTGTAGTATCAAATTCTGAACAAATACATGAATTGGCTTCCCCTCTAGATTCATCCATTCATTTCTAGATTTTAATCACAATTAAGTGGCTTGTCAGAAGAAGGTAGCACAGTTGATCCACTTATATGGTACATGTTGCATACTGTCAAAACTTACTGATGCATGGTCTTGGCAGCAATGACAGTAATTATTAAAAATCAGCTGGCAGAGGAAAATTACACCAATTTTAGTCAACTAGTAATGACCTGTAAAATTGGTAAAAACTGTAGAAGCAAAACAATCTGCCACTACACAAATTAAAATTGTGAATGACAGTCCAATGGAATACAGAGTCACATATGCTAAAAAGCTAGATGGAGAATAAAAACTGTGCTCATTGACAGAGAAGGAATCAATATGTATATGGTTTGTGGTATATATTTTTTTTACTACCTGTGAAATGAGGAGAAACTTTGTCACTATGACTTGGAAATAGGCTAAATGTCACTACAAGGGAATTCTTTACAATGTCACATTACGTGCTTTACACGGAATGAAATGGCCACAACAAAGTAACAGTCCACGATTTGACCTTTTAGCCCCCCAGATGTCAGTGCCTTATGGAATATCTGTATCCCATCTGGAAGAAAAAATGACCTTGACCAAGAAGAATAATATGTATTTGATTAGCTAGGCATATGAGTACAAACTTTCTGCTTTCTTTGAGAGTTTACAAACATCTGAAGGAGAAAATTTGTTTTCTAAAGCTATACAACCAAAGGCTCTAGGCCATTAAGGCTGCTTGTTGCTAATTTCAGTGGGGAACACATCATATGAAAAAGGATTCTGTGGTTTCCTTAAGCTTTCTGTAATGGCTTTTTCTGCCAATGAAAGCAGATCCTTTACAGGTTGACCTTGGGTGAATTATTTAACCATGATTTGTGTGCAGATTCAACATCAACTCAGAACAACACATAACCCTGAAAATGTGAGTGACCCAGGGACTTTGCCAATGAGCTAGGCTTGTGTGATATTTTGTCATACAGAAGAAACACACACGCACTGTTGATAGCCACTGCAAAGGTGCGAATAAATTTGACTTTTGGGAAGGTGTACATTATAACTACAAAACTGTGTCACAATAGCAGATGAAATGCTAAGTCCAACTGTCTCAAAACTATAAGAATAGTTTTATTACCATACTTTACCTAGCATTTCCTGAAGTTATAAGGGACTTAAACAACAAAATGTATCAACACTATAGAAGATTTATTTTATGAACAAGATTTTTTGAAATAGAAAAGCTACATTCTGTATTGTTAACTTTTCCTTGCTCCTTTTTTTTTTCTTTCTCAGAGTATATGTGTTTTTATTTGTTCGTTTGATTGTTTGTTTTGTTTTGTAAAGCCTGGAAGCTTGCTATTCACTGACAGGCAAGGCAGTAAGCGATAGTGAGAATACAGAACAAAATGACTGACATTTCTAACTGTAAACACAGGGACTTATTTCAACTAGAGAGCAGTGCTTCTTGCTGGAGGTGCTGATAAAGCTTCTGCCACAGATAGTGATGAGTGGTGTGCAGTGTCAACTTGAGATAAGAAGGTTACAACATTGTGAAAAGGAATCCCCTGAACATGGACCCCATGGCACCAAAGGAGCACTTAACAGGACAGATCTTCCTGACTTCTGTGGGGAATTTCTGACTAAATAGGGAACAGCATTAATAACATATTGTCAGAATGTTTAAAAAAAGAGAGAAGAAAGAAACAGAAATAATGAAAAGTAGCCTAAAGCCAGGTTTACTGTTTACATTTTATTTCTAACCCTTTTGGAAGCAGTTTGGATACAGGATTTACTCTTTAGCATAGATTAGCAGTAGAAAAAATTACCTTTTACTCTGATCTTCTGGTTATTCTACAGTCAGATAAAAAAAGTTTTTCTCAGATTTGTAGTCTGGGTAGTGCTGTAGAATCAGCTTCATCTATGGGGAAAATTGCTTGCTATTTTCTAACCTTTTTCTGTACCAGTCAATACGTAATTGGAGTATATGTACTTCAGTCACTTTTGTGCTCTGATACAGCCATTCCTATTTCTAAGCTTTTATTAGCAATGACACTGCAGCAGTATGAAACTGGGTACAGAATGAAGGACTCCCCTAGGGAGCAAGAGGAAGCACTCCTGTAGGTACCCAGCTACCAGTTGCACTCATACATTGAACTTAATGTGATAAATGTTATGAAGACTCAGGTGACACATAATCAGTTTTCAAACCAATTTATGCTCTCATTTCATACCTTTTGCAACTTATTTTCTCCTGACTCTGTAACCTCATGTGCCAAAGGCAAACCACCACCTCCTTTTGTAATCATAAGGCACTATAACAGAGGGAAAAAAGGCATGACCTCAACTGGGGCCCTGTGCTGGAAGGGCAAGGCCACTTAGAAATGATCTCCCGCAGTTTCTTCTCACAACTGCAGCCCTCCTCCTTTGCATCCTACAGAGAATCAATCTCAAGGGCCTGTATGGGTGAAGAACACATACACAAAGCAGAACCTTGTGTATCAAGGAGCAGAGTAGTTAAGACAATTACCCATAGCCACCACTACAGGGTGGCTGAATTGTACAGTCCCGAACTGGAGCAGTTCAATCCACTTTGTGTCTAGAAGAGAAAGTTTTTTTGAGGGTTTAACATGCGCACAGCACAGGTCACATTTTCAGATAATCTTTCTTAAACTATCTGAATTAGCTGTGCAACAAACTTGGAATCAACATACTGCTGCCTGGACTGAAATTCTTGAAAGACTGGGGGAAAATAATTTTCTGCAGAAAAAGAAATTATTGATTTTTAGTATGTCATGGGTAAGGATCTTAGTAAGTGGCAGAGAATGTGGAAACTTCCTGGAAATTAAGTACTTTACATTGCTAAAGTTGAAGTCTTATCATGAGTTTTTGGGGATGATTTTCATATTTTGAGGATTATTTCAGCAACCGACATGTAAAATAATGAGATTAACTTTATAACAGTTCTAAAATGACAAAAGTTCACTGTGAAGTTATAACAAAAATGTAAGATCAATCTTCATTTTGGATAAACCATGGTTTCACTATAAAAGACTGAATGATGGAGGCAATCCATTTCTCACTCTTTTTTTTTTTTAAATAAGAGTTAGCTTTCTCCTGAATATGCATTCTTTTACAGCTTCAGTTTATCTAAATTATGATGTTTCTCATCTTAGAGCCTCTAATTTAAGAATAGTTTGTCCCCATTCATGTATCCTACCATAAGCAGAATTTGTCCAACAGTTGCATGAAAGATTCTAGAATCAGAAGAAATGTGATTTCTGTTATTTTTTTTTTCTGAATTTGAACTCAGTTTCAGACTGAGCACTTTTTTGTTTTTAGAATAATTATGTGTTTCCTTCTGATTGAATTAATCACTAATACAAAAAAAGAAATTTCAGCAGCTAGATCTTTGGACAAATTTCAAGTCTTAATGTCCATTGCAGTCAAACAGCAGCTAGCTGCCTAAATACCCTATTCAGTTGGTTTTGGAACATTTCAAGTTTAGAAACATACAAAATATCTGCTTCCTATCAATTTAGCCTCAAAATGCTTTCTTACTTGTTTCTAGTTTCATGTTATACATCCCATATGTACTAATATAGAGCAGGTGCAGAGCCTACAAAAATAAAATAAAATAAAATAAAATAAAATAAAATAAAATAAAATAAAATAAAAT
>JAPSGF010000033.1:789638-818123 GCA_035772895.1 Perdix hodgsoniae
ATAAAATAAAATAAAATAAAATAAAATAAAATAAAATAAAATAAAATCACATATAAATCTCATTATAGCCAAGAAAGTTCCACTGTGAAAATTCATAGCATTTTGCTGACCTGCATAAACATATAAAGTGTTGACTTGCTGATAAAGAGAAAAAAAAATCAGATTCATTTATTTCTTTCCTTTGAACAGAATTGTGTTTTTCATCAGTACTAAATGTTAAGTTAAAGAGACAGTAGTAGGGGAAAAGTTTGAGGCTTTGCATTATTTCCAGCTCTGACAAAGCCACTTGATGGACAGAATCTCACGTTTAGATTCAGTCTCTCTCACCACGCAGTCCCAAGCCAGCTCACTCAGAGAATACTGACCTAAGGATAAGTAAACCCAGGTTGTTTTTGTAAAATATTATTTTTTAAATGTTAAGGACTATGTACCTAAATATCAAATAAGGTAAAAGCACATGGATCTGAAGTCAAGTCAGCTTACATCTCTGTACATACCACCGGTGTGACCTGAGGGCAATTAACTAAATTTGAGTGTCACAGGGCATAAACAATAGCTGGATACGTAATCATTGTTTCTGACCCTAAAAATCTCTTTATAACATCTCCACAAGGCAGGCTCCACAAGGTAGTTCTAACAACTGGACTGACCTAGTAATTTCTCATTCAGCTAATGGTATTTCTAAGATTTTTCACAAGCTTCTTAATATAAATACCAGACCTTAAAAATGACACCAACAGTACCAACACCACGGTTCCTTCTTTGTACAAGTCTACCCATAGCATTTGCTCAGGATGTCAATAAGACTGTAAGCATTATTTGGGAAAGGAGTAAATGTTCCTTTAAATTTCTCAAGTTACATAGGATATTATATTTCAACAGAACACATTTTCTAAATACGAAATACTCATTCTTCAAACACTAAATCACTGGAATTTGATACACTATCAGCAAAAAAACAAAACAAAACAAAACAAAAACACACTAAACAAAACAAGGATGCCAGTGATCCTTATTTTCATTGACTTTTGTGTAAAATGGCTTGCAGACCATAGCCATGGTAGTATGGGCATACATTTTTTTCCTTTTTTAAACTTTACAGAGGTAAAAAGCAAAGTCCTTGTGACTGAAGAACTGTTGCTGCCAATGAAACTGTAGAAAGAAGGATTAAGAATAGTAAAGAATCCAGTATATAGGTAGTCTTTCCTTTGTAGCCTTTGCAATGGAAAAACATTGTATCTGAACAATTTTGCTCTCAAGTTATTTTTTCTTAAGTGTAATTTTGGGGAGCAGTCCAACTCATGAAATTTAACCATATTCAGTCCAAAGTACACCTGCAATATTGCAGATATAAGGATTTATAGGTCTAGTTCAAGCTCATTTTTAAACATAACTGCAGCCTGAATTGAGTTCAGATATTACAAAATTTTACAGATTCTTGTAATAGATTTGACTAAATTACTCCTTTGCAGAGTTGGCCTCAGGCAAATGAGCTCTTTTCAGCCTCACACCTGTCTGAAGGCTAGGCTGTGCTCAGATCAACAGTTTCACCCTGACTTCTGTGACTTAAAACACGTTCTTCCTGTGCACTGGAAACGAAATGCTCCAAGACAAATTTACCACCCTGCATTCCAATCCTTTTCTCTTGAGGATATTTTTTAATCATGCTTCCTCTTGAGTAGATTCCTAAGGTTAATTTAGAGACCTGTGAAAATACACATTTTTATTCTTCTCATCTCAAATGTAGTAGAAAGATGGAAACTGCCAAAATACAATATATTTTTTTTGTGATAAAACTAATTTATAGATCCCTATAACTCTATTACTTAATGATTTCTGATATCTGGAAGGTATTAAACAGTGGCTGTGATCATCTCTATAATTGTTACAGTTCATGCTAGCTAGGTTTCATATCATTTTCTTCATCTATCCTTAAACTAACTTGTTTCACATATAAATGTATCATACTAATCAATTTAAAGTGCCATCCTTTGGCTTTGCAGATCATTAAGGAGTATAAATTATGTATGAGTCAAACACACCAAACTTACACAAATGTTTTTTAGCATTTGTAGCTATTTTCTGTTAGGGATTTTAAGTTATTTTTCTAATCAAAATCCAAGTCACGGCTACAAGTAACCAGCAATCAATTACTTTTCTCTGTATGCAGTGTCTCAAATGATGAGAGTTATACTGTGTATCTGTGTTGAATTCTAAAAATATCTGTGTGTACTTTGTAAAAAGAAAACCTTGACTCTCATTGGTGCCCAGAAACTTTTCATTGCAGTTGCTGCAATTCTGGACACTTCAATTTCTATTCTTGCTGCAAGGGAAATGCCACTTAGTAATGCAGCTACATATGCACAGAGCATCCAGGCCAACAGAATCCCAACAATTGTGCAACAATACATGGTTCTGATAATAGTTTTGATTAAAAAATATGTAAACAAAGTCAGTGAGGAAAGTAATTCTGGCAGGACATGTAACTCCTGTATGAAGTTTCAAGATACACTTGAAAAATAACTTTCCATAATGATATCAAGGTCTTTGGAGAAGACCAAATAGCCCTAAGCATAGGGTTCACAGTGTCAGCCTTTACCACACAGTTAACTTAGCTAGTAACATTTGATTGCTATTGATATATTGATATCTCACAGCTGACAGGAAATCAAATGCCCGCTTCAGTTATGTTCCCAGCAGATGGATGCTCAACATCAAAGTAGCATGAAAAAAAAAAAAAGAAAAAAAAAAAGGAAAGAAAATAAAAGAAAAAAAAAGGCAGACCTCTGAGGAGCTTCAGAGTCTAACAGGTACATAAAATGAACCCCGTTATTTTCAGGGCCTTTGCTGAGGGGACCTTTAAAAATCTGGATGCAGTTTTCCCCAGACTTCCTTCATTCTGAATTGAATTGGTGCTCACTTGCAAGACTCCTATTCTTCCAGATTAAACATGTAGGTGAGTGACCATAACTATCCATATAATGGATATGTCTGCTGTAGTGATTAAGTGCCAATCATTTCATTCCCACAGATAGGTAAAAAGAGCAAACCTAGCCTTCAGTAAGTTTAAAAATAGTGGCAGCACCTTTAATAATGCCATATCACTATATCTAAGATTAAAAAAATTTAGACATTACTACGAGAACTTTTAAAAATTGTGAAAACGGACAATTGCTAATAAAATCACTGTTTGTATCTCCCTAACAAAGGTACAATTTGCTTTTGTAAATGATCTTGGGGAGGATACTAATGCAATGAAT
This sequence comes from Perdix hodgsoniae, assembly GCA_035772895.1. NCBI lineage: Eukaryota > Metazoa > Chordata > Aves > Galliformes > Phasianidae > Perdix > Perdix hodgsoniae. The sequence goes on from JAPSGF010000033.1 coordinate 792,899, forward strand.
CATATAAATCATATAAATGCCATATAAATTTTTCTTGCATATTTACATATATTAGTCTTAATTGCTTTGTTATTAATCACAATTTCAAATGAGGCCATTTTCACCTGATTTATGATGTCGTAGTTATTTCAGAAATGTTTGTCCTTCATTTTCTAGTTCTGTGGGATGATCACATTTCCCCACCAAACATGTGAGAAGAGATGTGCAGAATTAGGAGCCTGGAAACAAAACCTACCATTTTACATTTTTACACAGACAACAAGTCATTCCTAGAAAATAAAAACTATATAGAAAATTAGTATTCAGCCTCCTAATAATGAACATATTTCAAGAGTGAAAGAAACTGGCTTTAATGGCTTTAAGTTGCACCAGAGGAGGTTCAGGTAGGATATTAGCAAAAATTTCTTCTCAGAAAGAGTGGTGAGGCATTGGCACAGGGTGCCCAGGGAGGTGGTGGAGTCAACGTCCTTGGAAGTGTTCAAGAACTATGGAGATGCAGTACTTAAGGACATGGTTAGTGGGCATGGTAGAGATGAGTTGACAGTTGGACAAGACGATTTTAATGGTCCAACCTTAAGGTCCAACCTTTTCCAACCTTAATTATTCCATGATTGTATGAGACCTCTTCCTAAAAAAGCAGCAAGTTAAAATGAGAAGATCCTCAGCTGTTAGTTAATTGCATTACTTCATATACATTTTGATAACTATCAGCATCTACAGAACTTGCCCAAGTATTTTTGTGAGGTAAAGTAAGGAGTAAGTTTTTGATGGCAAGCTCTGCAGGAAATGGAAGATAAATCTGGGTATTTGCAGGCACTTTGTTTTTTTCCTGAGCAGACACCTGAAGTTCTTACACAAAAATTTGGAGTAGGTCCCCTGTTTCCGATTTTGTAGGATTCATTTTGCTTTACAAATCTCTGATGTAATGTAGCATAGAAGAATATATTAAAACTATATTTGGATGATTTTCCTCAGCCCTCCATATTCATGTCAGCCAATTTTATAATTGTGAGTTTAGAAAATGAGACTGCATATGAAAGAAATGCTGGAGGAAAAGTGAAGGCAGAAAATGTTTGCTTTTTCAGAAGTTACCATATTTATCTTTGAAACAGAAAAACTGTCACTATTAACAAATAGTGGAAGGAGCTAGAGGAATAAGAGAAAGCGAAAGATAAACAAAGTAAGGCTCATTCAAAGTAAGGCAGACGTATCTGCAAACACTAAGTAGAATTTTTTTCCCAGTATAAAGTGATGCATGCTGCATATCTGACATCAGACTTTTCTTCTTGGGAAATAATGCTTTCTATTGAGCATCTCTGGTGTTGTCCAAATGTAGTTTTCCTCCATACTGGTGATCTGATAAGGAGAATGATGGACACATTTAAAATAGATGAAGGTCAAATAATGAACTGCTTTCTTAATCTTCCCACTCTTGACAGTAATGTCAAATAACAAAAAATGATTGAAAATTTATTTCAGAATGGGAATTCTTTTTATCAATATTTAATTAAATATTTCAGTGCAAATTCTGGCAATATTTAAACAAAATAAATCTTAAAAAAAAAAAAGAAAAAAAAAAAGCTTAAATAAAACCTCGGTGTTTTCCAATCCTTTAAATGCAATTCTAGTTCTGAGTAAAGACTGATTTGAGTACAGATTTTAAGATTGGAAAATGGCAATATTATTCCACTGCAGAATGAACTGCTATGATTTGTTCTCAGTGTCCACGTGGGATGCATTTGACTTGAAAAAAGGTCCCTCAAGTTCACAGATATGTTTCCTGATAGCCTTATACTTGTAATGGGCCATAAAAATGACTTAACTGTTGAGATGGGTGTACAATATTATAACAAGACAATAAAACAGTCCCTGTGGTATCTCATCCTTATTACAGAGACATATTAAGAAAATAGAAAAACCAGAAAAATATTTTTGTTAATATATAAATTATTTGGTTTCTATGTATCAGAAAGATATTTTAGCATTTTAGTTCATTTTAACAGCATACTCAGTATGTTACTACAACTGATCTAATTTTTAGTTAGCTAGAACCTTGCACTGCATTCTTACACGATACATCAATATCGTACTTGATTATAAAAAGTATGACTATCTGACTACAATAGCTTTTTAACTTATCTTGAGAAAGTTAAAAGTGTATATATGCAAGAATAGTCTCAACTGTGCAAAAAAAGACGATTTCAGAATATCTATATTCCAAACTAGTAGCTTTAATACAATGGATTCATAAGAAATAATTCAAAATATTCCATGAAATGATAGTTTATTATATGTCAGCATTAATGCATTTCCTGCAGAATAAAATTCATAATTTTAAATTTGTTTAAAAAAGGAATATATTTAACTTATTTCTGTTCAGTAGCATTCTTCCTCTGCCCATTCATGTCAGATAGTTTCAGAACAACTTGCATGGACTCCAAGATCTCACTTTTCTGAGAAGAAATCAATGTTTATTTTTGATGTTATAATACATTAATATATTGGATATTGCCTCAGGTTTCCAGAAACTTGTGTCTACACATCCAGATGAAACTGGGATGTAATACCCTTCATCAGCTCAGCCTTTTCTATTATTTTTTATCTTTATTGTTGAGGTAAGTTTTGAACTAAAAGACGGATACCAATTCCATTACGCATATATAGGTGAGATCCTATATCACTGTCATCTCTGGATTACTTGTTTATCACACTCAGGTTTGAGATTTGGCTTTAAATAAATAAATAAATAAATAAATAAATAAATAAAGCCAGAGAATGTTGAATAAAGCAATTTTGTGTGTGTCTAAATTAGTCCTGGATGTATGCACTTAACCAGTAAAGAATAATTTACACTCCCTCTTGCCAAATACCTATGAAACATTTTCCAGAAACCTAATTTTCACAAAAAAAACCACCAATTAATCTGAGCAACTGGCTTAGATTAGAAAGTGGAAATTACACATATATCTATATTTTCCAAACAGTAACCCAAAGGGATTAAAATTATTCATGAATATATCTGTCCACAGAAAGTTAAAGGACAAGAATTGAATGATGGATAAATATGGTAAACATGTAGGAAAGATTTAGCATAATCTTTAGTCTAATTTTTAATGTACGCTATGTTCTAAGAAAATACTATTTTCTAAGGGAATACTATTTCATTAGGAACTTTGGTTCCTAATGGTACTAACAGGAAAATTATCTGTATCTTTAAATTTGTATGTGCATAATGACTCAGTGTAATAAACAAGAAATGCAAGATCTTCATTTAATCACTCATATATTCTGTGTGTGTGAAAAAATTCTATGTAGACAACTGGGAAAAGATCACATTGATTATAAAAGCAACACACTCAGTTATAATCCAGTGATTTCCTGTGTCATATTTGTTGTGGAAATACACACTTGTTCCTGAAAAACATAGCTGAAACAAATAAAATGCCATTTTTAATGGTCGTAATCAAATATCTGACACAAATACATGGACGACTTACAAAGAAATTAAATTATTGCTTTTCACATTTATATATCCTTTCTTCACACTTTTTCACTGGAAATTCATATTATAAAAGGTTTTGCCTATAAGGCAATTTCACCTTTTGTGCTGTCTGATATGAAGTAGTTTGTCATCCCAACACATGGGAACACAAGAGATGAACTCAACAGACCAGGGACAAGAAAGTATCCTTTTTCTGCTACCTGCCTATTAGTAATCGAAGAAGGGCCCAGGCAATGTACTCAAAACATTTTCGGATTCACAGCAAACTGAAGGGGAAAAAACCCCCACAAAATAAAACAAACATTTCAGCCTGTGAAAAATATATCCATTATCAGTGATGATAGATTATACTAGTTGTTCAAGGAGATGCATATATTGCAGAGCTCTGTTCCTCCCTGACAACTTAGTTTACTGAAAACTTTCTTCAGTTTCTTTCAGGTCAGCACTTGGTAAATATTAACTGCCTGTGAAGAAAAATCATCCTTCCTCAGATCTTCTTTTATAAGGAAAAGTCAAAAAGCACTGAGATTTGGATCAAATATTAAGAAAACTTCCATTAGTTTCTTCGGATTGTTCCCCCGTTACCACGGTGAATAACGGAAACATGGAAAAGTCATTGCTGTTGCATGCTGAAGGGCTCTTATTTCGTTGGTTCCCATAAGATTACTTATAGAAAGAATACACCAGTATTGTAATGGAATAAGCTGTAATGTGAAACAACTGTGAGCACCTGAGGACTCCTAATTCAGATGACACACTGTTTTTTTAAAGAACTAACTATAATTTATAGAAGAAACTGTCAGTTACACGGGACCTAAATTGCATCTGAGCACATAGACTGCTTGCTTACTTGTAGAAATATCAATCAATTTATTAAGAATTAATCTGCACCCCAGTGTTCTCCTAAAACTGTCTAATGTTTTGGCAAGCTACTTGAAAGGGTTCAGCAAGAATTTATAAGGGCAGCTTGGAAACAGGATTTTCTTTCTGGCTCAACAAAAGGGATACTGTTTCCCCTCTAAACGTATCTCTGTTTTAGTTTAACACAGCAATGGATAGGTTTGCCAAAAATCACAGTTTTTAATGGTCGTCAGTGAAACAGTAGATTTGACTTTGCCTTTGTACTGTGTCCTGCATTTATGCTTTTAGAATTGCTCTTAATCTGACTGGAAATATCAAATGCTCTTGGCCTGAAGAACACAAACTTGTGCACTCAGTAAAAAGTACAGTTTGTAGAGTAATCACATTTTTTCCATGTATGCAGAATGGCAAGCAGGTCTGAAACTAAAGGATCTGATTTCTAGTATTTTCCAGTTCTTGTCATAAAAATGAAAAGAAGGCCTGGGCAAACATAAAATGTGATATTCATATTGCCTCCAAAAACTGCGAAAATTGTTTGAATGATGTTATTTCAGCAGCACATCCAAGCAACAGATATTTTTGAATTCTGAGAATATATAAAGCTCTGCACTGACCACAAATACATAGGGTGTGCAAAGCTGCACACATAAGGCCAGTTTGTAACTATCTCAAGCCATTAGTAAACAAGGTCTGTCTTTGACTAGAAACAGCAGAAAGTAATAGTCTGCTTTCTATATAAAGTTATTTCAACTTTCTGGTTTCTGTTTTTCAAACTTTTCACTTTTATAAAAGCAATCAATAAAACACCAACCCTTACTTGCTTGTCATTAAGTTCAAGGCAAAATCAGATGGATAATGGTTATCAATGGTCTATCTGTTCCCAGGACGTATTTCTTTTTTCAAGAGTTAACACACACATTAAAACACACATGTCCATTTAAGTGCTACACAAACAGACCAAATTCAGACAGCCTATTTGGCACACTAGTCAAGAGAAAGCTGTTTGGTATGAAACATAAATTTTGTCCCCACGTCATGAAAAATTTCAGGAGAAAAGGAGCATGGTGCATTGCTCAGCCAGCTTCAATGTTTTTCACTGCAGTGACAATGTCTTCAGATATATAGAGTCCATTCTAACTCATAAAAAATAAAAAAAAAGGAAGGGGGCAGAGAGAGGGGGGAAGAGAGAGAGAGAGAAAGAGAGAGAGATGTTTGCAAAAGCTAGAAGTCCTTCTTCCTTTTATCTTCCGTTAAATCAGTGCTAGCTTGCTACTGGTTTCATTTGGGGAATTTTAAATTCCTAAAATGTATTTATGTTATTTTATTTTTGATTTTTATTTATTTCTTTTTAAATCTTTTCCTGTAAACTTCCTCCCCAGTAAAATCCATCACCCAAGCAGATGGGCTCAGTGATTTCAGAAGGACTGTTTCCCAGTCTAAGGACTTATGCTTGGAATTTTCAGGGTTGTATCAAAACTTTTGAAGATGAAGATTGGTTTATATCCAGAGATATATTAAATAGTGGAACAACTTTTACTTTATACACTGAAATCCTACATCTGTCATTATATAATTATTACATTCACCATTTATTAATGCCAGAAGTGGTATATAGCTCTTCAAAAATACCGATATTTGTAGGAGAAAAAAAATTGATTGCTTACACTAGACAGATAAGATTTAACTCCACTTATGTAGGTTGCTTCAAAAGTAATGCTTCCTATTTATTTCCATGGCTGCTACAACAGATGCAAAGAGCACAATAACACTAGTTGATTGAGCAAATTCTTAGCTACATAACATTAGTTTTCAACATAGTCACCACCATTAACTATGCATATTAGCCAGCAATGAACAAGAGACTGCATGGAGTGCACGTAAATATCTGCATGGCTATCTAGAACATGGCTTACCTTTCATGGAGTTGCTACCATGGCTGAAACACACCATCCACTGCCTCAATGTTCTCACTACACTGTGCTCTATTCTTTGATATCCAGAAACACTGAGCGTCAGTGATTGTCAATGGGTGCCATTTTTTCCCCATGGAGGAATTCAGTAACATACCTTTGCTTAATTCACACTTCCACGTCAGACACCATTTTGTCAGTCTGCCGCCCCCTGCTATCTATCATACAGCAATAAAAGGTAATAAAACATTGGTGGGAAGGTTCTACCTCTACTCTGTACCACCACCATCAACCTCTGATGTTGTGCGCCAACATAGTAACATAGGAGGCATTACTTTCAAAACAGCCCTTGAAAATCAAATCTGCCACTGTTTCTCACTAAAGAAATAAATAAGATTATAATAACCATAACATCCTATCTACCAACACCTTTTGTATGGCAATGAAATTAGAATAGCTTTTTTTTTTTTTTTTTTTTTTGACTCATTCAGCCAACATATTTTTGTGAAGCAGTTCTTATGAATTCCTTTGAATTTAAGAACAAGCAAACTATTTTAAAGGTGAAGTCGTGCCCTTGAACAGAACTGTGTGCTCTCCATTCCCTACTTCTTGTACCTTATTAATGCAGAACTTTGCATGAAAAAAGCCGTGGTAATTAGCCTTGACATGGACCAGCGCCAGGCTTTCTATCAAGTTTCTTTCCTGTTTATATTTGAATTACTCAGAGGGTGCCTCTGTGTGCCCTTTTGTCTCAACAAATGTATTTTTTTTCCCTTACTCTCATGATACAAAGGATGTAATCTCAGTTGACTAGAGTCTGCTGAACATCATATTTTTGCTTTAACTCAGTTGAAGATTCACAAGCTGTGTAGTAGGGAAAATCACATCTGCTGAATATAAACTGCAAAAGTAAGAGGACTTGCTTTTAAGAGAAGGTTTGATTTCCTTGAAAGCCTTTTGCTTTGTGTAGTAAAATTTTATGCAGAGGAATCAGTACAGAAATAAGTTTGGTCATAGGGTGTCAATTAGCTATTCTTTCTTCCTGAAAATATAACACTCAGAACACGGGGATGGCTAATTCTGGATGAATGCCTTTTCTTGTGTCTTACATACGTCTCCAGCCAGATGCTTCTGCCCAGATGTATGAGAAGGTTTTAATTTTTTTACTGTTATCAAAATCTTTTCTTTAAGCACACATCTAATTAAAAAGTAGCAAGCCACAGTTTATTCCAAAAGAATATATTGTTATTTTAATATAGCCAATTGTGAACTCAATGTACTTTTGAATCATTGAGGTTTTTTGATGAAAAATATTATTAAAAAAAAATAAGTTTAAAATATAATGGAAAACACACAAAGAAATAAAACTGTCTATAAGTATTATTTTAAATCATAGTGTCATGGAGTTATCTAGATCAATCTGTGCCCATGAAAAGGATCAGCAGGACTGTAGGCCCCCCAGACAATAACGGGTAGGGAAAAGGGGTAGGGAGATGGGAGCTGGATGCAAAAACAGAACAGCAGCAACAGTCTAAGGAGTAAACTTAATTTTACAGAATGTGATATTGGAATGCAAAATAAAACAATATAATACAGTATAATTGAAATTGAGGCTAGCAAATAAAATAAAATGAGAGAGAGAGTGTCCAAAACCAAAAGGCCTACTTGGAACTGAAGGCACACGGCTGGGGAGCACACCCAAACATATTGCCAGGCAGTGAGCAAGGGAGCGAATTCCCATGACTACCTGTTGTGACTTATCTTCCTCTCTGCATGTGAAGTCCTCTGGGATATGTAGTTGTTCTCTTCTGAGAACCAGGTATCTGGAAAGTTGTCAGTCGATGGAACAGGAGTATTAACTCTTTAATTACCCTTGCTTTACATGATGTTATGATGTGGAATACCAATAACAAAACAATAAAAGCATGACACATAGAAACTGTGCTGATGTAAGCAGCTATTGAACTACTTCAAAATAAATGGTAAATAAATGGTCGTATCTACGGGTTACAAGGCACCCTTGCCTAGGAAAGGAACTCATAATATCCATAAGTTAACATGATGCTGGTAAATGTGAACAATTCAGGAAATAAAAAAAGTATATATTCAATTTTTTTAGCTTATTTCTAAAAATAAGTGTGAATGAATTCTAAAAGCCAAGAAATCCAGGCTTTCTTCAACATTCTTTTGCAGTAGATATTTGGCACCTGTAAAGTGATTTGATTTTCTAAGAACCTGAACCTGCAGGTTTATCAGATTACACACAGACTGGATGAAAAACTACCCTCTCAAATATCAGATCTTCACAGAAAGAATTCAGTTAAGATCTTTCAAAAGTTTCTGAGCTGTAAAATGGTGGCTAGTTTTCTTGGAACATTTCCATATTATATACGTAAAACAAAACAAATAAAAATCCTGAATCTTCTTTGAAATGTCATTGAAAACTATTAATTCTTGTTCCTTTGTAATTTTTAACATTGGAAGCTGTTCTTGAAAATGCTGTGGTTTGATATAAGAAAAAAACTAACCTAAAAAAAGCTAAGGCATGGAGAATAGAATTACGTATATAATACTTTATCAATAATACTTTACTATTATATACTCTATATAATATTATATCATGTAGTGATATATTTATATATAATAATACTTTACTATAATACTTTAATATTATTATAATACTCATTGCGCTATAAATACATCTATGTTTCAACAAAGACCCCTGAAACATGGCATCAGTATGAATGTATATTTATATCTCAAGTTATTTTTTCAGTACAAATGCAAGCTGCTGATACAGCAGCTTTATTTTGTTCCCAGTATAGTTGCCTGAGATTTACTCTGGGATTCGAAAGGGCAGAAGTTGAGGCATCCTGCAACTCATCTGGTTAGATGTATTCCTAAATGCATTTTGATTGTATGACCTAATTGGGGATTGAACTAAAGTCCCCTGGCTTCTGTCTCAGTACTATCATAGGTGACTTAATGGGTCAACAACATGGTCTGAATTGTCTGTTTCCAAAGCAGATGCAATTTTTCTCTGTCTAATTCCTCTAGCCTTCAGCTATTTACATAGGGTTCTATAGATTTTTTTTTTTTTTTTTTGAATGAACTCTAAAACTATCCCTTCGCTATCATTTTGTTTGTAAGGTTCACTGATCTCAAAGCTATTCAGTATGAGGGCTATTCTGGAGATCATTACAAGGAGAATTTTCTACACACACAAATGCATGCAGTGCACAGATATTCTGCATCATGAAAAAAATATTCACATATGTTTCAATCCATATGGGAAACAATTTTACATTTCAGAGAATGGGTTACGGTTAGATGAACTCAAAGCATGAATTTCATATTGCAGATTGCAAAGGTTAACGTAAGTATATTGCTAAAATTTAATAAACAATTATCTTTCCAAGCTGCAACATCCAGAGGCTAGGTGCTCCTATTACTAAGATATAACAGTCGGACTTTGTAACAACAGATTCAAGACAGAATTAGTTTGATAATTATACATTAGTTATTATTGTTATTCTCTAATATAATTTTATACATTGTATTGTATTATGGTAATAATAGAAGATAACATGTCTTGGGAATGAAGCACCCCTAAACCTCATTAGAAATAAAGTACATAGAATGAGAAAGTGAGAGATAAAATTGCTTTTCTGCCTGCCAGTATAAGTGGCATGGTGTATGACAAGATGAAATAATGGAATGCTCTTAGAGCAGTAGTGTGTGTATGAACAACTCCACTACCTATCTAAGGAAATAAAGTTTAACCTCAAATGCAGAGACACATGCACACACACACAGCGAGCAAGGATTGTTGACTAGAATTAAAATTTTCAATTGGAGAAGATGGTAAATCTGTGTACTAGCTTTTTACCTTTGGGATCCTGGCATAAATTCAATCATGAGTTCTAATTAAAATGAGTTTGATGGTCTCAGCTTAGCTCCTAATTGATGGCAGTTCACACTACAAAACACATAAGAATTCATTACAGCCCTGCTCAGCTGGCAATTTCTGCTCAGAGGGAGCAGGAGGATATAACTAATGTGGATTCCAGCAACTGTCTTGCATTTTAGACAGGGTGGTCCTTTCTGGGCAATTGGGAAGAGGTCATCAATAGAGCATTTGGGGAAAAAATAAAGTCAAAGTTTTGCTCTACGGTTAACCCAAATGTAGAATGGTATATGTACTTACTAACCTTTTCTTTTAGGAGCACGGATATGAAAGTTAACATGGTCCAAGAAGAAATACACACAGAATTTCCTGATCTTAAACTGTATAACTTGTTCTCACAATACAAATGACTCCAAACAGAAATTTCAGCTTATACTCTTCTAAATTATTCTAGAGTAACTTTATTTAAAAAGGAATATACTCTTCTTTTTCCCAAAATGCCATTTGGTGCTTTGTGTCAAGTTGATAAAAATTTCTCTATAGATAATAAACTGTGCTGAATATGCTGATGAGAAAAAGCAATTGCAAGTTACAGTGCTAGCCAGTAGAGAAACCTTATAGCTAGCAATGTATACTCTAGCACACATTTTTTCGCTAGGTAGATAATAAGACTTGTTCATAAAAATATATATATTCCAGAGTGGGGCACCAGGGAAGCAAACTGAGTAACAACAGCAGAGTAACAGTTTGACTGTGAGTATTTCTAACAACAAACAGATGAGATACCAAGGATGGGGAGAAGAATTTGGGACATAGAATCATAGAATTACCAAGGTTGGAAAAGACCTAAAAGATCACAACTAAAAGTCTGCTGTCCATGCTAAATAATGACAATAGTGGCCAATAAATCGGTCTAGGTTACATTTGTAACATAATTCTGACATATCTTAACACTACAGTGGTATGACTTCATGTTTATAAGACCTAGAAGGCACTTGGATGGGTTTCCTAAAGCATGCCTCAGTCCTCTTAATCTCAAACCAACTCCTGGAACTCTTCTTGAAATACCTACAACAACCCAGAATACTCCTTCAGGCACATAATTTCTCCCCCCAAAAAAGAACCCTGAAGCATTGCTTTGTGCCAGGTGCACTTTTCTGCTTGATGAGTACTATTACCTTCAGGATATATCATTTTTCATGTAACAGCACTCAACTGCCTAGTTGCTTCTGGACACAGTTCAAGATGTTGATAACTTCTACAGGGTTCCATCTAGTTGTGGTCAAAAGTCTTGGCAGGAAGAAAATTAGGAGAGAATACTCCTTATCCTAAAATTATTTTCCCTTTGTAGCCAAATTAAATCTATGACTTCAGATCTTTGGAAAGCAACTCCCCAAGATTATTACAGTAAAAAGAACGAACATGCAGTCATCAGCAAAATATACATTAGTGGGAAAATGTTGCTATTTTGGGTGTTTCAAACGATTTTTTTCTCCAGTTTTATTTTATTAAAGTTTATGTTCTCAGGTGATGTTCACCTATGAATGGTAAGAAAAAAATAAATTATTTCTTTAAATAAATTTCTTTTAAATAAATAACAAATTCTTTGCATTTTCAGAGGCAGTCTTCTAAAATACAACATGTAAATTGAACAAAAATCCATTACTGTATATCACACTTCATGAAAAGATAAACTATTCTGTCCTAAAAGAAACCTTCTTGGCCTCTTGATATATATATGATCCAGTTCAATATTTGCAAATTGCATGCATTTTGATAGATAAACTTTGTCCAAACATCAAGTGCCTTTTTAAACTGACTTGATATTCCCTAAATATTATCTTATCTAACATTTGTTTTAACAAAAATAATATCTCAGTGTATTTGAGTCATGGGTCAAATATCCAGAACATTGCTGAGAAGGAAATAACAATTAAAGAAGAAAAATAACAATTTCTTGTTGCATTACCCCACTGATCTGGGGAGGTATAGGGTTTAGTGCAGTATTATGTTTTCTCAGTTACTTTTCTTTCTATCCGATCAGGGATTTTCAAAACACACTTTTCTTGCTAATCACCAGTGACTACTTTACCTCTGCTTTTACCTTTCCAATTCTCTTCTATCCTTTTTTTTTTTCTTTTTTTTTTTTTTTTTTCATACAGACTGCAAATATTTCTGTTTGTTAAATGTAATTTGTGTTTTCTGCACAAACTTAGTGTTGATCCTGAGGCTGTTTTAAGACTTATACTGCACAAATTAACATTATTCACTGTTTTTTTTTAAGATAACAGCTGAGTGCTGTATACACTTTTAAAAGGAGGAAATCCTAGCAGGGATCCTAATATTCTGTATACATTAAGCTGTCAATTATAGAATCATAGAATCATGAGATTGCTCAGGTTGGAAAAGATCTTAAAGACCGTCAAGTCCAACTACAGCCTAACCAACCATACTACCCTAACTCTAACAACCCTCTGCTAAATCATGTCCCTGAGCACCACATACAAATGATTTTTAAATACACCTAGGTATGGTGACTCAACCACCTCCCTGGGGAGCCTATTCCAGTGCTAAACAACCCTTTTCTGTAAAGAAATTTTTCCTGATATCCAACCTAAACCTCCCCTGATATCCAACCTAAACCTCCCCTGGAGCAACTTGAGGACCTTTCTCTAAGTGTTTCCCATTGGGCATTTTGTCTATGTTGCAACAGTCCTGTATAAACAAAATAGTATTGGACTACTTCACTGGCTTCACAGCATAGGAGAATAGTTGCTTCTACAGATGAAGAAGAAAGGAACATGGTGACAGCTATAGGGAACCAAAGTGTATCTGGACTGGTGTTCAGAATATCTGCATTCTACGTTCATTGGCTTGTTTAATGATCATCTTCTGAAAATATTTTTAAGGAATTTAAGTATTTCAGTGATTTTTAAATACTTTGAAACTTACAATTACTTTAGAAGTTTTCTGAAATATAGTTTAAATGCATTTTTTTCTCATTAGACTCAATAACACTTTGCTAACCACATTTTGAATTGAAATTAAATTTTTCTTTTATCAAATTTTTCCATTTGGGGGCAAAGTCTAAAACCATCCAGTCAAACAGTTCCTGATGTGAAAAAATACCTGGTATGAAATTTTGAGCGGTAATCCAATCTTCAAAAGCCTCATACAAAGCCTGAGCTGTATGAATTGCTATGTGCACATCTAAATATCACACAAAGTATCTAAATTTATCATGCAAAGCTATGACTTTTTATTCCATGTTCAAAATTCAAACAATTCCTCATCTGAAGACATAAGTTAAATAAAAGCATTAATCTAAGAGAACTGGGTATCAAAAATAAAACAAAATAAACCTTCCTGGATTTAGTCCCAGTGCTGTACTAATATGACTGCAAGAAGGTGGAGAAAGCTAAGGATCTTTTTCCTTTTGGGGATAGGAAGACCATTTGTAGCATATGTCTTACATCTGGCAGTAGTGCACTGATAAACATGTGTAGCAGCAGGAACCCAATTATCCCTGTTGCCCTTTTTAGAATTACTATGAGTTGTGTTCTTCTCGACAGCGGAAATAACACATGAAGGCAAAAGGCACTGCTCTAAATTTTCCACAGTTACTGGCACAAATCCATAAATTACATGCAGTAACACTCTTCAGGAGAGTCTTTTGCTACTTAAAGTGCAGCATGGCCTGCATCACATTTTAGCCATATACAACACTGCATATAACAATCAATGCAGAGAAAAAACACTAACATGTAAAGAAAGTAAATATGATTATTTTGAATCAAGCATTTGATCAATCACATAATAAATTATTTATTAAAAGAAGGAACCTTTCCCATTTTTTTCCCCTCATTTCAGCTTCTTTGCCTTCCAAAAGGAACACTTTTCCTTTCTTCCAAATCTGTTCTTGGGCTGTATCTAGAGAAATTCAGACTAGAGGATAGGAAGCACTGAGTTCTTTGTCTTTCTTACTCTTATGCTCATATGTACAGGACGGTATAGATAACGGGCTGTAAGCATTGCAAAGACTGTGCTTCAGTTTGAAAAACTGGTGTCTAAAATACAAAGACATACACATTTTTAGTATTTTGGTTAAAGTATATTCCTGAATAATTTGTACTTTAGTACATTATTCTCAGCTAAGTGATTTCAAAAGTCTCCTCCCATTCAAAATGATGAATTTATTGAAATTAATTAATTAATTTCCAGTTACATATTGCAGACGTCATATATTTATATCAAAAAAATATATAATAATAAAGTACCACATTCCAGACATTTACTTTATAATTAAAAACTGTCTTTTCAGTATTACTTTTATCTGTCTCATTGCCCTCTTATTTTTAACTGATCCCTGATATTTCAGCAAGGTTGCTGTATAGAAAAGAATTTTCTATAACCCCTTGATTTTCTCAAACCCCTTGATGACTCAGGTGACTGAGCCATGTGTACAACATGAGAACTTTCCTCACAGATAAACTACAAACACAAATTTAAGACATTGACTTTGTTGTCAGTACTTTAGTAGATTTTCTTCAGTGAGAAAAAAAAAGAGGTGACCAGTTGCAGCAGATTTTTACTCTCTGCTTCGACATGATCTGTCGAAGAACTGGGGAAGCTAAGAACTCTTTCGAGCTTTGAAGCGAAAGAATATTAATCACCTTCATCCTTCTTTGCTCTGATCATCTTCCCATCTCTCCACCCCACTTTGGAAGTCCATTTATGTTTACCAGTTGAGGCATCTGAGAGCAAGGGAATTGGTTCTCTGTGTAGGGCCGTCAGGAAATAGTCCAGGCTGTCTTAGTTTAGGTATCTACTTTGAAAAGATATGTATCTCAGTGTTTGCCCTGATTATCCTAAATAAAAAATTCCCAAATGATATGTGCATACCTACTTTATTATCACTGTTCAGAAAGTTCCAACTTCAAGCACCACTAAAAATCACACAAGGAGACTGGTATATGCTGGTGTCATACCAGAATTAGTGTCGTCTTCAAGTTTGAAATGAGATTAAAATGGTTTTTGTCTAGTAATGCACAGAATTAATTTAGAAGTAACTCCAATCCTATAGGCAACTAGTATTAGGCTTTACAGTATTCTCTCTGAATGAAGTATTACTGTACTTATTTTGGACGCATTAGGCCCTGAGGTAGATGCCTAAATAGCCTATCTGATGACCTTGCTGAGAGGTCCTGGTAAATCATAGAATCATAGAATGGGCTGGGTTGAAAAGGATCTCAAAGATCGTCTAGTTTCAAACCCCTGCTATTTGCAGGGTCGCCAACCACTATGTTCTAACAGGCTGTCCAGAGCCACATCCAGCCTTGCCTTGAATACCTCCAGAGATGGGGCATCCACAACCTCTTTGGGTAGCCTGTTCCAGTGTGTCACCACTCTCTGTGTGAAAAACTTCCTCCTAATATCTAACCTAAACTTCCCATGCCTCAGTTTAAAACAATTATCCCTTGTCCTATCACTATCCACCCTTGTAAACAGCCATTCCCCTTCCTGTTTATGCGCTTCCTTCAAGTACTGGAAGGCCACAATGAGGTCTCCCCAGAGCCTTCTCCTTTCCAAGCTAAACAAGCCCAGTTACCTCAATATTTGTTCAAAGGAGAGGTGCTCCAGCCATCTGATCATCTTTGTGGCCCTGGCCCTGAAACTGCTCTATCGCAGCTCTGTTGCTTATTGCTTTCATCAGGGAGACAAAAAAATTCCAAATAGTGGAAATAGTCATCTACCAGAAGTTATGTTGACCTTTAGTATCTGGTGGAATATGAGAAAGCCTATACAGCAGTAGACACATAGCACACACCATTTTCTTCCATAACTCTCCACCTCGAAAGTTCCTGTGCCTCGAAAACTTGCCACTAGGCTCCCTCTCAACTCCT
Source organism: Perdix hodgsoniae (assembly GCA_035772895.1). Taxonomy (NCBI): domain Eukaryota; kingdom Metazoa; phylum Chordata; class Aves; order Galliformes; family Phasianidae; genus Perdix; species Perdix hodgsoniae. The sequence goes on from JAPSGF010000033.1 coordinate 808,982, forward strand.
CCGACAGGCAAAAATCAAACTTTTCATAACTGTGTTCGGTCCTGTCAGCTAGCTGGGGCACAGCCCAAATCTTTGGATTTTTCCCAAGAGATCCCAAGGAACGTTTCTTTCCTTCTGTCACTGCCCATGACAGTGGTTAGTATTTTCAGGAGGGGAATATAAACAGGTGTTCCTCCCAGAAATACTACTGCAGTTTCTTATTTTCTTTTTGACTACTCTTTGTTCCTTTTTCAAAACAATTTAACTAAATGCAAATGATTTGTCAAAGGAGACAGAAATTTCTTAACTCTTTTACATGCACTGTACTTATGTATTCTTTGCAAAAGAATAGGCTACCATCTCAAAGAATGAAAGTAGCAGTGAAATGCAGGAACCATACTGGATTGGTGTTACTTGGGAAATCATATTTAAATGAAATTAGGCATAGATCTCAGGTATGCAGAGCATAAATATTTGATTAGGAATTTCACAAAGGCACTAGATCTGACACCTTTAACTTGGCACATAGAAGGTGTTTAAATGACCCCAGATTTTATGAGAACCTCAGATTTCACCTCCCCTTTAAGGAGCTGGCTCCCCAGTGGAAAAATACAGGGAGAGGCAGATTGTTTATTAGTTTAAATGGTAGTTTGGTTTTAATTTCATTAACTTAACAGAATCACAACACTTCTGCATAGAAGTTGGTAATAAACAAAATTTATTCCTGGAGGTTTTAATGGGAATTTATTGCAAGGACCAACTAAGCCTAACACACTTTAATTTATGAAGAGAATTCCAAAAGAAATTGCATGATTTCTCATAGAGGTTTATTAATTTTTGTAGCGAAGTCAAAATTAATCCTTTTTTTTTTTTTTTTTAAACTCTTGTCCCAGATAAATCAACTAATAAATAAATCATACATTCAGAAACTTCAATGGGACAAGAATAGAAAAAGAAAATAGTTTGAATACAGGAAATATTCCATGTAAAAAACATTACTTGCCAATTAGAATTTATTTATAAATGTTTCTATAGAGAGATGCTTTTAAAGTAGGAAAATTGCAACTAGTAGGAGTCAGAGTAAGTCCAGGAAGTGTAAAATATAATACTAACATCATTCCATTGTATCAGTTTAAGCACAGTGGTTTTTAAACAGATGATCTTCAAATACTGACTGACTAACCTCAGTGACTTCTGCTACAGTAAAGACTAAGAAAGAGACATTGTTTTTGAAACCTTGATGCAATCTCTGCCAAAGTAATACTAGGAGGAACTAACACAAGAGTTTTAAATACAGTCATTATCTCATTTGTAGAGTGAAATTAGGCAAGAACGTAAAATGTGCACAATTAACTTGATAGTGAACTACAAGTGGTTTTATGAGGAAGTTCACACTTTATTCATTAAGGCTGGTGGGGAATATATCTTCAAATTAATGTGATTTCTTGAGGAGTGTTGGAAGCTGAACAATAGAAAAAATGAATTTGAAATGCTTCAACAATCAGAGATGGTGCGATTTGCAACCACATGTTTGAACATGTATGCTAGAGAATTAAGTAATAAATTAGAATCTTCCTCTGTTTATAGCACCAATTAAAACTTGGAGCCACATTCTTCCTTGCAAGATTAGATAAAGCCAGTTTTTTAGAGGGAAGCATCAAGAAGGCGATTTATAAACTTCAAAGAGCATGACGTCACTTGGAAAACTCATTTCCCAGTGAATGCAGCTGTTCTGGTTCAGAGCAATAACTGTGAGCACGAGTTCTACTTCAACAGATTTTATCATATGATTATTAAACCAAGATGACATATATGAATCTCATCTGCATACAATCCTAATGCTCCAATAGCACTAGTTGTATACCATGATATCCTGACCAGAGTTATAGAATTACATAACTACAGAATTACAGTTATATTCAGAGAATGGTATTTGGGAAGTTTAAAAAGTAATCACAATAGTTATTGGGTTAAAACACTAATGAAGAGTCCAACAATGTATATCACGTGTACTTCAAAATATGAAAGTGTTTCTTTTTCCAATAATTATATGAATAATTAACTATTGAGTTGCCTCTCAATGCATTAATACAATAAATTAATTTCAATAAATACATTACTGAAAAGAGGTGAGAAAGACCAGCCAGAAAAGGAGTGGCAGGTTGTAGTTATTCCTAATACTGTGACAAAACTTAAGAAAAAATCAGGCAACTTCTTTTTTTTTCCCCTCAAAGTAGTAATTACAGTCTAGGGAACATGAAAATACACTAGATATTATTTGAGAATCCTAGTGCTAAAAAATACCACAAAAAACCAAACTCAAATAAACCAATCTGAAAAATGTTGAATATTTAATGTTTACATCTATATTATCATTAGGGTGTAATGACTGGCTTCCCTGTCATAGAAATCTGAATAAATTATCCACAGTGAGTGAAAAGTCAGTAACTTAGATGGGACAATAATTGTGTTCCACATATGCAGAACAAGTGGCAAAACAGCTTCAGCCTCTCTTCTTAAAACATGACACTGAATAAGTAGATATTTTATTTCACTGTAGTTTACCTGATACTTAAAATGAGACTTCAGCTCTTGGGAAAGTTGATGGTATATAATTTCCTCTCATTTAGACAGATTGCTTGGAGAAGCATGCTAGCAATAAAATAAGCTTTATTTATCATAATTACAGTGACTTGTTCTTTTAATTAATTTTCCAATTCACTCTAATGTTTATATATTAAACAATTTACATTACTGCTTAGTGGAAATAATATTGATATTACTCTTTTTTTTTTTTTCTTCTTTTTTTTTAAATCACAATTTATGGGACAAATATACACAATTGAGCAAGACAGTTTAGGAAATCTCTGTTGTGTATATCACAGCAGAATTTAGCTCATTGGATTTATTGTACTTACTAGAGACTAAAGACCAGTAGAAGCATCATGTCCCTTTCTCATCAACTTATCATATTGTTGTCTGACTGGCACATCCTGATTACATGCTATCTTCTTTATACATTTTCTTACACTTCAGTACCCGGCTCTGTCAGAAAACGATGGCATCTTTAAATTAACATCCATCCATCTTTAAATTACTTCCATTCACAACTCCTTTGTGTCAAAGCCAAATTAAATTCCAAGGAGCCTAGAAGGAGAAGAGCTTATAAAAGAAAGTGAGGATTAATGCTGCTAAATGCACATTTTTTTTTTTTAATATCTCAATGTTCCCTTGCCAATTTTGCTTAGATGTTTTCTGTTGTTCTGCCAAGTTGCTGACAATTGTGACTTTTAAGTTGATTTCATTGTTACAGAATTCAGAGGAATGAAAATTAACTTTAGTAACTATTTAATCAGCAGTGCCATAAAAAAAAAAAAAATGATGCTTTCTCTCCCTCGGTATTTTGTACCACCTCTCTATTTCTGATATTTGCAGCCAAAATGGGAATTTAATTCAGTCCACTCAGAACTGCAATGGTATTTAGCACGGGAGGACAGGAAAGGCTCTGGAATATTTGTAGGAGGTCAGTCTTCATGGAACACTGCGTTTAGCACCTGACTCATGGCTGGGAAGCAGCAAGGAAAGCTATGGAAGTGCTGGTGAGGCCAGAGTGTTTGCAGGGAGATCCAAGCCCACTGCCAAAGTAGTTTGGCAATAATATGGCCAAATAAGGGTGGGAAGATGTGTATGTATCCATAAATATCACTGATTGAGTGTAGTTTTGCATTTTTATATTTGCCTGTGTTTCTATTTTAGTGTAGGACTGGGAAATTGTAACGAATAATTCCCTTTGCAATAATCCATCCATCTCAGGTTCCTACGTAGAAAACGGTGTTTCAAATCTAAATGTAAGACAGCTCCTCCAGGTCTGCCTTCTCCCATTAAGTGCATTGCCAATTTGCACTCTTTTGTCTTTTCTCTAAGAGACAGTGTTGTGCACACCCAAAATCAAATGACCATCACTGTTTCTTTAATTTCATCTCCTATGCAAAACAGAGTATTTAAGGAATGTATATAATTCACATGTTGCTGACAAATTAGCAAATGAAGAAGTTCCAAAAAGGCTTTTCATGTTGTTTAAAGAGAATAAAATTAAATTTTCTCTATTGCCACAGAATAGGGGACACAAAAACAAACATTCATAGATATGGAGTGCTAACTTTATCACAAGTCATGTCGTATAGCTAGCAACAATAAAACACATTTTCAGTATTGTACCTCAAAGGTGGTAAGAATAAGCAGTCTTTCTTTTAGAGGTAAGGGCAAATTTCATATTGTGAAAAATGTATTTTTATTTCCACCACAAATGAAAACTTCGGTATTTTTCATTTCTGCCTGTTACATGGAGCAATTTAAAAAGTGTGATAACAATTGCATGCTTGTAGAGTACACAAAGCATTGGGGCATTTTCAGTAAGTGAAAATGATATATTTTATTCAATTACCTTAAGGCTTTTTGGGATGGCATGTACAAAACATAGTGTTCCATGTTGGCAACTAAGTGAGAGGAAAAAACAACGTATAATGGAATATTAGACAAAACATTTTGTTTATGTACTTCTTGCATCAATGTGCATGTTATGTAAAAAAGAATAGTACCAATATCTTATACTATTTGGAATTTAAAGAAAGAATAAATATTTGATTTTGATTTGCCAGCTGCATAACCAATGATAGCTGTGTTTAACTGTGTTCACTGACTCCTAAAAGAACTTAGGCTGTCAAAATATTATGCTCTAAAATACAATCAAAACTTGTGCTTTTCAGGAGGGAGGACAGAAGAATAACCATACTCAGTTCCTTTGTTCCTAACCAGCCTTTGTCGCTAATCAATTTTTGTCATCCTCTGAATCCATAATTACGGTGTCGCTCTCAGACGGCAATAGAATACCAGGTTTACACAGCAGAGGGAGAGATAAATAAGTACTCAGTGCAATTTGAAAGGTTTTGACCTTTAAAAGCTGCTAATCTGCACGTGAATTATAATTAATCAATTAAAAGAGATTCAGTCTAGTACCAACATAATTAGATACAATTTTACTGCTGAGTACCACGATAACCACATACAAATGAACACAAAGTCCAGTGCTTCCTTGTATTTTCAAATATCCCAGCTTTGCATCTTTGGCAAAAACATGTATGCTTCCCCAATTGGATTTTTATAGCTTTGGAGAGCAGAAGTGTTAGATGTCTTTCTTGGCTAAATCACATTCAAAGTTCAATACTAAGGAATAGCATTTGAAAAACTTCTTTTCTTTTAGCATAGAGGCTGTCTTTAAATGTCTTCTTTGAGAACAAAAATAAAAGGTGAAGAAGGAAATGATCCAAGGTACTGCAGATAGTAAGAAATGATTGCTAATGACTGTTTTCTGAAATCTTTTAGGACAAATCCAGAGATAAAAAAGTAAACAAAAAATACAGCATGTGTTGTATTTAACCACCATAGCTAATAGCACTCAACCTAAACCTGATGGGAATATACAGTGATTAGAGACACCTGCAGGTTAATAATTGGAGGCATCTAAGCACAGAGGCAATTAATATAGGAGAACTCTCCTGAGGCTGGAATGGCAGCACTGTTTAAATAAATAAATAAATGCATATATGTATATATAAAGGAAATAGCTCCAATTCTTCTCAATAGTTCAGTTTTTTAGAGAGACAAACCAAGTCACAGCTGAAGCATTCCTCAATGTCAATAGAGATTTGTTCCAGAATAATTAAAAAAATAAAAGTCTGGAATAAATAAATAAGTGTGTGAGTATGAGTGAGCGTGAGTGTGTGTGTGTGTACGCGTATGTACATATATATTTGTTTTCAAAACCTTAGTGGATTGAGACAATAAAGTGCTAGATTTGGATGCATATTTTTGTATGGAATTTGGTTTTGAAATGTATTGCCATGGTCAATTGCCTTTAGAGTTTCCCAGTGCAACCTTAATTTTACTTTTAGATGAATCTGTATGCCTTGATACAGTGTAATAAATATGTCCAAAATTCAGATATGGGTGAGATTACTGAACAGCTTTTCTAGCTTGAATCCACAGAAATATGAAGGGTGTGAGATGTCGCATTTACTAGGAGGAGTGAAGTAATGATTAAGCTTTATAGAAGAACAGTAAGGAGCTTGAGTGGTCCTTTTTTGTGGTCACTGTAATTCTGTCCTGCTATGTTTTAAAATAAGAAGGAACAAAAGAGGTGATATCTGAATCTCTAGAAGAAGCTTGAACTCTGTTTTTAATATATGAAGTTAACATAGTTGGCATTTAAAAAAAAAAAAAAAAAATTAGAGGCAAGTCAAAAGAGACTCTTTTTTCCAGGACATTTTCAATATTTCAGGTAAATTTTTCTTCCCAACTGTGTATGATGCAACTAATGTCTCACAATTCATTTTCCCTTCGAAACCTGCAGTTAAAGTACATGTTTCAAGGGTAAGTAGCAAAGGATAATGCATTTTTTGGCAAAATGGAAAAATGATAACATGAAAAGAATACATTAAAGGACATTAGAGGATAAGTCTGACCATCTGACCTAAACATAAATATATATATATATATATATATTCATAGAAAGAAATCACAAGCATTATAGAAATGGAAAGTCATGAATTGTTTATAGACCTAAAATTCTTTGGGAAATATAGAAAATTTGCCTGTAAATGGTTCAGTTTAAGTGCTCTTCCTGTTGTTTTTCCATCTTATGCTTCTAATAAATGAATAACTTGCTTCAATCTTCCCATGAATTCATATCACTCAACTGATTTTTACCTTAAAAAAGACATCCAAACTATCTAACACTCCTCCAATATTCCAGTCAGAAGTGCACATATTTTGGACAGCTGAAACCTATTCAGAGGCGAAAGCCATGAGCCTTAGAACAAATGCCTAATAAAATAAAACACAGCATAACCACTATTATCTTCCCATTTCTAAATTGGAAAGAAGTGAGGAGACCTCTTTCTCCTCCTCCTTCTCTTTCCACATGCAACAAGATTACAACGTAGGGACATTAGCTACCCTAGCCATATTCCAGCCTGTGCTTGCTATGAAAAATGTCAGAATAAAAGCAGATAGCTATGAAAAAAATATACCTGTCCAGAGCAGAACAAAGCCCTGCCTGGTACACCTCCCTGAACAGCCAGGTGATATATTTCCTGTTCCTCTTGTTTCTTACATTTCTTCAAGATGCCATGACAATTTGCATTCTTCTAACTCAATGGATATTTTCTTGACTGAAATAAACATTGTTAGAAATTCTTATTTATTTTACTAAATTTTCACAACATTTTAGCTAACAATTTGATTATGATGACACATTCAAATACAATTAGAACATGGCTAAAATGTCTTTCCGAGAAGAAAGGGAAGTCATTTTTCAGATTACTTGCTCCTTTTTTTTTTAATATTGTCATGTTAAGTGGGCCACACTGAATTTTACAAAGAAGATATGCTATTATTACGTTGTGTTCCAAAATCTTCAGAGAAATGCCAGAGATAATTGCCTCTATTATAAATTTAATAAGCAACATTCTTGTGTGTAATGTATCTATACTGTGTATTCCAGAGTGGAAACACTAGTGTAATTTCTGGAGTAATTTCTGTGTTTACAGAAAGCCAAAATGAAAGGAGAAATTTTTTTATATGTCACCTAGTGTAAGCATTTCTATCTAAAACAAATTTATGAACCAAAGAAAAATTCAGAGATGAGAGATGTGTAACAGAAATAGCATTTAAGGCTTGTGTGTATTTTCCCTAAACTTTCTCTGTCACGAATATTTAAATTCAAAGAAATTGTAATTTTTCCTCCAGAAACTTAGTAACATTACTTATTAATAAATCAAATAGTTCTTACCTGCAGTGATGGACAATCTAAATCAAGATAAAATGAAAATATCTTCAAGATCTTCTAGTAGGTATTTAGCAGAGAGAGAAGCAATTGTTTTATAAAGAGGATTAAACTTGTTTGTTACCTAATCTTTTCTGTTGTTGTTTTTGGTTGCTTTTTTTGTTGTTGTTTTTCCTTTTGAAGTACTGTATAGGTAAACATCACCATCACTGAAATATAGATGCTACTGAGAAAGGAAAGCAGTACAAATATGCAGCTACCTAATAATACCATATGAAGCGCATGACACAGAAGGAAGGAATAATGAGATCCTGAAGGTAAAAATCTAACTTGTAGTAGTGTCACAATGCTGAGACAAGTGAGTTTAGTGGCCTGCTTAACTGCTTTCATATGCCTCTCTTGCAGAAGATGTTGAAGGACAGGTGATAATGAAATGATGGCGTTTGTGGGAGAAAGATTTGTTCTCCTTTTTCAGTCATGATCAGTGATCAGGCAGTCTGTACAGTAGAGATTTGTTCAGAATAATCTGATCTTTGTCATTTTGATTTGTTTTAAAAACAAGTGACTTCATGGAACAAACTAAATTGTGCAGTTTTTAACTGTGTTGTTCAGTAAATGCTTTACTATGTTTATTTTCTCCTCAGCTATCCAAGCCTCTGATAATCCTAACCCAATGAGCAAACAAGTTTTGGACAGCAAATGGATACTAACTGATTTTCCAGGGTCTTACACTCCATAAAATAAGTCTTGAATAAGGTATTATTTCTGAGTAATAAGGTATTATTTCTGAGTATTAAGGTATTATTTCAAAGTAGAAGTGTATTTCTAGGATTTTCCTTTAATTTTGGAGTAATTGTAAAACGGAAAGATTAAAAAAAGTAACTTTTGACTGCTTTGTTAAATAAAATCTCTAATAAGTTTGTGTAGGAGATTTGATCAAGAACTGCTCATGCTCCTCAAGGTATCTAATTTATTTGTTTCACACGGTTTGTTTTCTAAGAATTATATGAATGCAGGGTGTCGATCTGTGAGACTGATGGAAGATTGTTTTTCGAGAATTCTAACCATCACTGCTGGCAGTACTAATTGCATTTTAAATAAACCTCTGAGATCACATTCTTCCATGAACAGAATTGTTGTCTTAGGCCAAGACTTCCTGCTACTGTGCCTAACAGAAGTTAACATACCAATTTACTGTGGCTCTGCACTATTTTCCACTACAGTACTCTATGTGTTAATAACAATAATAATAATAATAATAATAATAATAATAATAATAATAATAATAATAATAATAATAATAATAATAATAAATAATTT
>JAPSGF010000033.1:818223-836932 GCA_035772895.1 Perdix hodgsoniae
AATAATAATTAATAATAATAATAATAAATCTCTCTTACTCTGTATAAAGGATATACAGACATCTGCCTTAGTGTTTTTATACGACTTTGTTTTGGTAACCCATGAGAAATCCAAATCCAGCCAACAAACAAACAAACAAACTTGGAAAATAGTCTCCACAAGATTTTCTAACAATGTAATATCAATCATGACAATCTCTTCTTGCCAAGAAAGCATAATTGTAAATAGATTATAAAAGTGATATCTGAAAGTTGATAAAAACAAACTACTTATTCCTATTAACAGTATGTAAAGTTAAAATTTTAAAATAAAAGTTTATAGAAACCTGATACGGGCAAGAAAAACAATTCCTGGTGTACAAAAATCTTTTTGGATAACCTGTATATTTCTCAGTAAGACAGTACTGTAAGATCTCTAAAGAATTCTACCAAATTATAAAGTTAACTTTATTAAACATTTTCCCTTCCAGCTTTGAAAACTGAAGGAAGATCTAGTAAGTAAAAATACTTCAGAATTCCCGCAAGTCCAAGTGCATCCTTTCAGTTCAAAGCTGAACAGTTTGTAGCTTACATCCAGTCTTTTAGAAAATTTAAATTATTCAGAGGATTTTTTTCTTTGCTCTGGAACAAACAACTTATTCTTAGCAAAGGTTTACCATTTAAGTGAGCAATCATCAATGGACATTATCTAGCCTGTATAACAGTGTGCATTAGAAGGTATCCTTATCCAGCATTGCACTCTTGGAAGCATATCCTGGATGTCTGTGGTGTTTTTAAGGTTAAATTACAGAAGGATGATGATGGCATTTTAATAATGTAATATGGCATGTTGATGTACAGGTCACATTGTTTCTTATCTTTGTAACATTAAAGGGAACATACTTCTGCAAGGAGCTCAGACTTTTTTTCTGTTGTAATTTCTTAGAGCATAAAAATGGTACCATTTGGTAAATTAAAAAAAAAAAAAAAAAAGGAAAAACATTTGGAAATATGAAGTTAAATATTTTTAATAAATCAAGAGCTTTCTGTAACTTTTCATGCAGATTTCTGAAGGTCATGACATTTTTGCATCTGACATGGTATGTGGAGCCCCCAGTACAAAAAAGACATGGAGCTGTTGGAGAGGGTCCAGAGAAGGGCCACGAAGATGATCAGGGGACTGGAGCACCTCCCCTGTGAAGACAGACTGAGGGAGCTGGGCTTGTTCAGCCTGGAGAAAAAAAGGCTGCAGGGAGACCTCATTGCAGCATTTCATTACATAAAGGGAGCCTACAAGCAGGAGGGGAATCAACTTTTTGAAAGGGTAGATAACAGCAGGAGTAGGGGAAATGGTTTTAAGTTGAGGTTGGATGTCAAGGGGAAATTCTTTACAGAGAGATTGGTGAGGTACTGGAGCAGGCTGCCCAGAGAGGTTGTGGATGCCCCATCCCTGGAGTTGTTCAAGGCCAGACTGGATGACGCCCTGCACAGCCTGGTCTACTATTAAATGGGGAGGTTGGTGGCTCTGCATGTGGGAGGGGTGTTGGATATTTGTGATCCTTAAGGTCCCTTCCAACCCTAGCCATTCTATGATTCTGTGAATCTGTATACTGAATACTGGAAGCAAAATCAGATTGTGTTCATGAAGCAGATAAGTAGATTTATGATATGAGTTTACTTTAGTTATTATTTAAATGGAGTTCTTGAAGACTGTAGACAGAGAGGTTGGTCATTTATACCTTCATGTAACTATCCTGGGTGTTAATTTTGAAAGTAACCTTTTAAATATATACCTACAACCTGCTCAGAAAAATATAGCTTTTTTGCTATACATCTGATAACAATATTAAAAATATTACTGTAATCTTGTTATCTTTAATGAATCCAACACATATATATTAAAATCAACAAAACTCAGATATTACAATATATGAAGAATGGTTGGTAGATACACTAGCTAGCTAGCTATCTCATGGAAATACTACGGAGGCAAGTTCTCCCAGTGCTTTCATCCCATAATTGAATATTTTCAATTGAACTCACTTTTCCCATCATACCTCATCAAGAAGTTGAATTTCATGTAATAAGAAGAACAAATACATTTTGTGTATCATCTTTTTCTGTGATTAGTATGTCCTCACTGAGGTTCCTACAATCTGCCTTCACATTTGGCAATTGCTAATCTGTTAAAATGAAAGATTTAGAACTCTTTTCCCTCTGTCTCCAAAGTCCAGCCTATTGTCATTTTATTTTTATTTTTTTTAAATCAAGTAACTTGTATTTTCTTTTTGTACAGATTATTTGCAAAATGAAAATCATATTTTTGAGAGCTTTCATTAAAATTTTATAAGTATTGCTCATGGCAGTTCCTCTGTGTTTCAGAGGAGCATTAAGCACTCCTATCAAAATATACACAGATTCTGTTGCAATCATTTTTTTGTGGAAAAACATGAAGCTGAGTTTTACTTACTCTTGTTGGGATAAAAACAACTGTCAGATAATTTATGTACCATGACTTACAAATTTTTCACTTGGAAGAGATTGCAACTAGTGAGACAACAAAAACAATTCCAAGAAAAAAAAGGTAAGAATTGTGCAAATTGTGTATGATCAACCCAAATAAATAATTATAGCAATTTTCATACGCTAAATGCAGCTCAATAAAATGAAAACTAAATGCGATTACTGAGGTATTACTAGGACCATCTTGATCCTAGTAAGTGTATGAATCCTTTGTCAAGATTTTTTCTTTAGAATATGCATTTCAAAGCCTTAAAAATATCTTTGTCACAGTCTCATAGTACATAGTGTCTTGTTCACATTGAGATTACTAGTGTTGAAAATATTTGCTGACAGCAAATTTTGGCTATATCATTTAACTTTTTAACCCTTTTTATATCTATCACTAATTCATAGGGTCACATGGAATTTCCCAACCTCTAGACCTGCTTGCTACACTTCTCTAAGATTTATTTACTGTTCTCCTCTGTATTGACTGAACAATCTAAAATAATACACTTTTAAATGCACCTAATGGAAATTACTGAGTCAAGAGGGGTGACAGTCTTGAAAAAGGAAGAACAGAAAACTTAAAGCACATGAAGAAGTCAATATAGGCTCATGGCTTTTTTATGCAGAATAACTCAAGGCTCAGTCCAGAAGATAAAATAGCAAAGGAAAGTATCATAAACACACACACACATATATATATACATATATAAAAACTTGTTGATTTGTCACTGACTTGGCTACTCATTTATTGAAAATAACTGAAACTGAGAAGATAATCTTTCTTGTAATCAAATACGTATTGTTTAGAAATAAGTTTTTAAAGCTTGAGAAAATAATATATCACATTAACTCATGGAACACTCCATGTGTCACAGATCTTAACTTTAATTACAATGTAACATTTTTGGGATATGAAGAAGTTAATTATCAGTGTAGACAAAGCAGTTTGAATGACCCTCTGGGACCTAAGAGTGGGGGAGCAGCAGATCAGCACAGGCTCAGTGGTTCTTAGCACAGTCCCATAGCAACAGTGAGAGTAAACTGAGTAAACTGATGCACAGTTGTTTAGCCTTGGATAATTAAATATTTCAGTGATTTGTTTGATTTATGTTTGGCATAAAATATATCTGCTATACACCTTTGTAATTCTCTGGTCGATCAAATTTTTTTGAGTCTCTAGGCTTAGGCTATTAGAGGCAGTATAACTGGGAGACTATAAAAAAAAAAACTTGTAGAAACTACTGAAGACCCCACTGACCTTACAATCTTTAGATCAGACCATGAGAGTACATCTGCTTTCATTTAACATTAGACTAAAGTGAGCTAAAAAGAGATATTATCTTTCACATGCGTTTTCTTGAAATTCAATATTATCTTTTTTTTTTTTTTTTTTTTTTTCCCCCTTCTTCTAAATGTGTGTGCATGGTTCTCTTAACCTTTAAAGCCTTTCATATTTGGTTACTTTAGTAAAGGCAGGCAGCCATAAAACAAATCCAGTTGATGAAACTATTGGAAAACAGAGGTCAAGAAAGGTGTCCCAAATACCTTCAGAAAAAATCTACAATTGTTTTGTATTACATTGTTTGTATTTGGATGAATTAGGGGCAGACCAGATCATTTAGTCTACTCTGACAAGAAGGTTTTCCTATAGCATTTCAGGTTAAATAAGGGAGTTAATGAAGAATTAATTCTGAAGTTCAATTTATCACCTGCTAGATTTTAAGCTTCTCAAAGTAAGTGATTATGAGAATCTAGAAAAATCTGAAGTTCAGATGAGGGCATCCAAGGACTATTTAAAACTATTTTAGAATTTAACAACCGGTTACATACAAAATAGGGGCATTTTGTCACACATGAAAGTCCATAAAACACATAATCTTCCTTTTAAACAGTGTTAAAAAATAAGTAAGTATATTCTGGCTTCAGAGAAATAGAAAGAAGCATATGTATAATCAGCAAAATGTAGGAAATGATTTTATGTGCTTTCCATATATTGAGTCTACGTGTTACATGGGGCCACAGATGCACTTCAGAAAGAGTTCAATGCAACAGTGAAGCACAGTTTTGTGTGTTGTTTTATTTTTTTTAATATATTTTTATGTAATTTTATTTAAAAACATATTTTCATGATTATTCAGCTGAAGTTTTTAACTCCTACAAAATTCAGTTTTGGAGTGATTACTTAAAAGGACCAAAGAGAAAATAATTCAGAAAGAACTAACTTGTTAATAAGGAGCTGCTCTAGCTACTTAATTGAGTTTACATAAGTTATTCTCTCTTGTAAAACCAGTAGGAATGGCTGAGTGATTAACTCATTTGCTAAATGACTGAACTAGATCTGACTCTTGAGAAACTCATGGATTGAAGAGTAGTTGTTCAGATGTGCAGGTGCCACTACTCAGTTTCTTGAAATTATCCTCTTCTGGCAGCTATTTTTTCAGTCTAATTACATCTCAAAATTATTTTACTTTTCTCATTTTCTCATTTTCAAAAGGTTTGAAGGTTATACTGCATGTCTACCCAAAGATACCTGTTACCTGAAGAGGAAAATCTAAAAAAGGAAATGTAGCTCACATGTAGCAATACATTGCTCAAAATGACTAGAAGTGCATGTTTGCAAGTACTTAATGCAATAAATAAATAAATAAATAAATAAATAAATAAATAAATAAAAATCAGCAGCTACTGATGTTTACAACATGGTATTAATAGCTTTTTATCTCTTTTTATCTCTCTGATGAAAGTATATTGGATATTTATTTATCTAAAAACTACTGGTTGGTTTTGAATATCATGCTGTTTAATCAGCTATAGAGTATGACATGATACAGTGAGTATAAAAGGTCAACCAAATGTACTAAAAGATGAAGAGCAGAAGACATAATATTGCTGGAATTAGAGATATATGAGATCATCCAGGTCGTCTTTCTGCCAAAGTACGTTTGAATCTTGGAGTTCATTTTCCAATTATTTGTTTGATTTTTTAGAGGTCTCACTTAGGGATTTATCTAGGCGTTAATTTTTTGCTAAAATCTAAAAACAGTATCTCTGAACGAACTTTTCTGTAGATTGTTATAGTTTGAAAATTGCCATGGCTTGTTATTACTGAAGTTTTACATATTACATTTTAAAATTGTTTGAAAGGTTGAAATAAATTAGAGGTAGGTCAATTTTCTACATTCTGTTTTCTTGCGTTATTGTTTTAGGCATTTTAGGGTCGATTTAAAAAGGAGATATTGAGTTAAAAAGGCATATTTTCTTTGAGATTCAGATATGATTCAATGATGTTTGACACTGTTTTTGTCTAGATGTTTGTTACCGTTCTCCCATACACAACTTTTATGGATATGTATGGACACTAGAATAAGGAGGGTAATGACCTCTACTTTCACTGCTGTTATAAGCAGTGTTCCATGAGAATATTCAAGTTGATCTTTGATTGGATTCAAAATAATAGATGAGTGTCTTAAATTAACAGCATCAGGAAGTGATCACTTCATGAATATATCTCTCACTCACATGTCCATTTGTTCACTAGCAAAATTTTATGCATGAAACCAGGATGTAATTCAAAGCAAATATGTTTGAATCTACATTCATACGAACCTTGTTAAACATCTACAGAGTGCAACAGTGAACTGTCTGTGACAAACTTATAACCATGCTACTGGAAGAAAAAGGATCACTATTAAATAGAATAGATTACAGTGGCTAATGGGGTTCATGAAAAAACCATGTTGCCTGTTCTGGTTGGTTGAAATCAAAAGAACGTTTTTCATCACTTGGAGTCTGGATTTGCTTTGAAAATGCTAGACTTCCCTCTCTTTGATCCAATGAAATGAAGTGAAACGTGTAGCCTCTAGGCAGTTTTTAGGTATTGAAAGATCAAATAGATGTTATTACAGTGCAATTTGCTTGGTGAAGCCTAACAGAAAGGACCCGTTTAAAAGTAACTGCATATTTTACAGACCACAAAGAAGAGAAAAAAGTAACAAAAGTGAAATTATAGTATATTTTTAGTGTTGTTTATGAAAAATACATTCTTTCTTAACACTGGTAAGTTTCAAGAACTATACATTCAGCCAAGAAACTACTCCACGATTAGATTTAGCCTTGCACTACGCAAAATGGGACCTTGGGTTTGACTTAAAATTATTACTGATACTGGTAGGTTGTTTTTTTGTTTTGTTTTGTTCTAAAGGAATAGACATGCTTAAGTTGTTAATCAGAATTGAGCTATGCATTTAACTTATACCTTATTTTAGTTAACAGAAAATGTCCCTGCTTCTATGTATTCATTTCTTATTAAGTATTTCCATGATTTACTTCTATTACTCAGTTCTAATTTCATTTTTGTCTTGTCTCTGATTTCCTAGAGGTTTTTTGATATAGATAGATAATCACTGAATAAGCTTTCATAATTCCTAAACTTTTTTTTTTTTAATAAAATGGCAGATTTCTAAATATCTACACAAGAGAAACCCTAGAAACATACAAATACTCCCTCATCATACTTCATGTTTGCCATGCCCTGACCATTTTGTAACAGAAAAACTAAGCTAATACAAGAGCAGTAATTACCCAAATCAAGAGTAGCATCACAACTTTTCATATAATAATTTAATGACACAAAGTAACTGCAGCACTGAGGGAAATTTAATAAGATTTAAAAATATATTATCTTTATGCTAAGAACTATAATTCAAAAAGGAGAAATTGGGCTTAAATCAGGTTTTTTGTTTTTTTCAGTTGTGATGCAGTATGCATTAATTTGGTCCATTGCTCCTGAAACACTTGTGCATTATCAAATAATCAGTACAGTTGTGCTTACATAAGATTAATGTGAGGATCAAAATATTTTTTAATTCTAGTGTAACTTAGTTTCCAGTTATCTCATACTTCCCATATTTCCAATTGGATAAGACAAATTTTCACCACATTGTGCATAAGCAAAATTGCTTATTCTGCATTCATTCATAATCCTGTTCCTAGAAAACACAGATATTTTTCACGGTTGAAACTTAAAATAGACATACACATATGAGTGTTTGCAGTCATATTGTGCAAATCTTCTATTAGGTATTAATTTATTGTCAGCTGAATGGATTTGTTTTTTCCTGGCGCTAGAAGCTTTTGAATAATATTTTCTTATTTCTTGAATGTAGTTTTGATTTTATAGATTTAATATCGGATCTAATCTTCAGCTATGTTAACATGACCCAATAGCTGTTTTTAAAACTGATCTAGCCTTCCAAATAGCTAATGAATATCATCAGTTTTATTCACCGGCAGCGAAGTTGATGAGCAACTGCCTGAACCAAAGTACTTTATATATATACATATTTTAATTTCATGATTATTTAAATATAGTATAATAAAGTACTGTTTTTGTTATTTTTATTATATACAGACAGTAAAATATTTCAGAATACCTATAATTCCTGAGACTAGTATATTCTGAGATTTTGCAGTGGTACTCAAGGTATAAGTCATGTCACATTTCTTTAAGTCTAGCAAATTTTATGAAAGATTGAGAAGATTTATTGAGATGTATAATTGTTACTTGGACAGCATCATCTTCAGAGTTGAAAAGACTTCATTGTTTTGCAGTAATGATTCACAACTGAAGGACTCATCAGATTGCCAACCATTTCTACTACAGAAGGAATTGTTACTATTAGAAGATAATTCTGTAAATCCTCTTCCTGGGCTACTCTATGTTTTTTCTCTGTAAGGAAAACAAATCACACTTAAGCACACTTAGTAGCTTAATAATTTGATTTTATATCTCAGTTGATTAATGGAAATACTTTTTTTTATTCTAAATGATTTTTTCAAGAAAAGCAGCATTATAACATTTTTTACCTATCACTAGCCACAGAAAGTGAAATAAAATATTTATTGTGTCCACTGACTTAGTGTGTTAGGAGCTTTTGTCTTCAAAAGTATGAGCTTTTGTCTTTAAAAGATTCAGGTCATTTGTCAGATTTAGAAACAACATGAAAGTAGAAGTTCGTAGCTGCCCTTCATCACACAATTTGGCATTTTGTTTTAGTTTCTGAATGCTCTGTTTCATTTATGCTTATAATACAAACCAGTAATTTAATTCCACCAATTACGTTAACTTACTCAGCAATATAATGCTGAGGTATCAATTAGAATACATTAGGAAACAAAAGGCATGTCTAAGTTTGCTCTCCTGCTAGAATCAAATAAAAATGTCAAAGTACTGCAATCAGACAGTTCATATATGAATATTCATTGGCAACTGTTCATGACAGATTTATGAATGCTTTCACCTGCTGGTGGAAAAGCATTAAGTTGCAAAATAAAGCTATTAAAGTAAGTGAAAAGGGAAAAAAAATATACACAGATGGATGATGATCTCGGAATTACGCAATCTTGTGAGAAAAGAATGGTTTTATTTTTCATATTATGAAAACATTTGTTTTATATATGCAGATTTTCAAGGTCTTTGCATTTAACTCACAATCATCATACAATAATCTCCAAACAGTATTCCCAGCTTTTGTGAAGTGGTGCACATAGCTATCTAATCACCATCTTGAGGCAGAAACACATGCAAGGCTAAGACTGCTATGCTGACTGCAATCTTCCTAAGCTGTTATAACAAAAGATGAAATCTCCATTAAGAGAAGAACATTTTGTTGCCTAGGATAACAGGTTTGATTGTAAGTATTCTAATAATAGAAATGCTTATAACCTAAAGATTGTAACATTTCTTAACAAAAAAAAACCAAAGAGGAAGCTACTAAATGGGGAATCACCCAGCACTGATGTGTTGGGAATGAAATATAAATAAATGTAAAAGTAAAAAATGAATTGCTTTAAGCTAGAGGGTAGTTTGAATGAGTTGTTTAGCAACAACCATACTGAAGATTGGAAAAAATATATATATTCAAAAAGGTACCAAATAGTGGAACAGAAATGAAAGGAATGCAAGATTTACAAAGGAAGATACATTTTTTTCCTGTGAATACATTCTAAGAGAAGTTTTCTTGATTCAGATATTTATACATATGTGCAGATGAAAAGAAAGACTGCAATAAGTTGAAGAAGCTCATTTTTTTAGGATACATTATTAGTTTGCTGATCTTACATGTTCAAAGAGGGAAAAAAACATGCATAACCACAAAACAAAACCAAACATTAACAACCAAACAAACTGTCAGGCCAGACAAGTTAATCTGCCTAACTCAGAGAGAAAGAATAGTGGAGTACAATTCCTCTCTGTTCTATTATTCAGTGGAAGAAAAAAAAAGATAATTGCTGAAAAAAAAAAAAAAAAATTACTCAGAGGGACAACGAAGAGACCAATATGTTTTCTTCAGCTTTTACACTGTGCATATTACATTAAATCTTGCGTAATGTTCATAAACCTGGTGTGATCTTAAAGTATTATTTGCATTTCTGGCCGTCAGAAATTCAAGCTGTATCCTAAGGCTCTACCTTACACGAGGTGCTTTTTTACAATACCCTTCTGAGCCCATTTACGTGCCCACAATCAACAACAGCCTCCATCAATAATGTACACAATTCAAGAAAGACTTCATTCAAGAACAAGATCAATGTTATTTTAAACATTCTACCTAGTTATTTAACCAGGTGTCCCCAAGCTTTTATGTTCTGAGTTAAAGCAAATTATTGTTCTGTACCTCTTCCTTACTAACATTTCAAGCTTCTTTCTATGTCTCTTACTCCCAAGTGACTTACAACCAAAGTCACAGGGGCTCAGTATGGCCTTTTCAGTCTTGTAACATACGGTAGTTTAAAGAATTTGGTCTCAGAAAATGCAGAATCACTGTAAAACTTCTTTTTATTCTAATAAAGCCAGGAAAAAAGTCTGTAATTACATACTACAGATACAAAATAAGAATACTGAAGAACTTGAAAATGTATGCCTGAAATTTGTCAAGTATCTGTAAAAATAAAAAAAAAATCTTTTGTAATAATTCTCAATTACTGATATTTTATTTAATAAATATATTAATAATCTGAATTTTTTCACATAAGAGGAAAAGAAAGTGAAACAGAACAATTCATAACATATAACCCCTTAAGTGCATTTGCACTGGGAAAATCAAAATTTGATGTTTGGTGGTGGCAGTAGTGGTGGTTTTTGTTTGTTTATTTTCCAGTGGGTACATTAACCAATCTCTGTGATGGATTTTTAGTTTATTCCTATTCTCCATAACTGTTTACTACAGACAAAATAAACATGGGCTTTTAAAAAAACAGTTACAGAAATATAGCGTTCTTTAATAATTACAAATCTTTGTAGGAATTTATGTACTTCACAGAAAAATATAAGAGAGCACTACTGAAACTTAAAATGTCAGGATGTGTCAACTGCACCTAAACTTTCTTGATATCATATCATTATTAAAAATCCATCTCAAGTTGCATGAACATTACTCTTTTTTATTGATTTATGAATGATTGCTTCCCATATTTTATGCTTTTAGGATAGAGTAGGATAGAGATTGCTCCATTTATCCTGTTGTGAAACTTGTTTTCCATTTTACTGAACTCAGTTTGACTGTATTCTCCAAATCACTCTTTAATTTAATATTTTTCATCTCAGATGTTGTCAGGTTTTTTTTGTTCTTGTTTTATTGATTTTGTGTGTGTGTGTGTGTGTGTGTGTGTGTGTGTGTATGTGTGTTTTGTGGTTTTTTTTCCCCCAAGCAAAAGGCAGCTACAACAAAAAGATTCATGTAAATGTTTTGTTTCACCAAATTACTAACTTCAATATTTTCTTTCTCCTTTCATGTTAACTTAAAGAGCAGTATAGGAATATGTTTAATCTGGGTCATGATCTCTGTTTTTGTCTTTGGACGTTTACTCAGAAAACTATTGTAGAGTTAATATTTTCTGCTTCTTATATACAGAAATTTTAATCAATGTGTACGTCTTTTATATTACTCAGGAGCACCAAAGGCATATCAGTTTTGAAGAAGAAAGAAAAAGATAGTTTTCCTTGACTTTCATGACTTCTGAAAATTAAATGCAAGGGTCACTACTGTATTCACAATATGATTTTGTAGTAGTGAAGTTTATTTTATTGCTATGTTTCTGAACATGAATGAGCACCTATTTTCTGCAGTCTTTTAGTTATATTTTGAGCATAAAATACAGATTTCCATTTCATATGTGGAAAACTACTCTAGTAACCTAATCAGAGTATTGAATATATCAGTCATAACTAGCTACCTGTTACATATTATCTTAGAAATAAGTTGACCCACATTATTTTTCCTGCAACATTTTCATTCTTTGGACTCCCATGTGAGACTAGTTAGTATTAGCTTCATTTTATGAAAGGAAAACAGCCTTATGGAAGTTTAAAGATAGAATTCTGATTCCATTATAATCAGTAGCAATATTTTCACTGACTTTAGGCTTTCATTCTAATTACCTTTTCCATTATTATTCAAGACTGCCAAAAGTCAGAAATTAAAATCAATTCTTGTACATCACAGCCTATCTCCTATGCTGTCTATAATAAAAATAATTAAATAAAGCCCTCATGTAATCTGTAGAATATCCTATCTCACACACAATATTGCATTCAATAAGAAAACACGGATTATTAAAATAGCCAATAGCTTTTAGAATGAAATGTGTTCTCTAAATTGTAGCACAGAAATCACACATTTATGTCTTTTTGTTTAAATACAACATGGAGTTGTTTCAAAATCTTACTTTCAAGGTTTTATTTCTCTGTGCTCTCCTTCCTTCTCCCCAAATACACCAAACACCCACTTCTTGGATTTAAAAACCGAAAGCTCCTCAGCACAAAAGAGACAGGGATCTCTTGGAAAGAGTCCAGAAGTGGGCCACAAAGAGGGTGAAGGGCCTGGACCATCTCACCTGTGAAGAAAGGCTAAGTGAGCTGGGTCAGTTTATCCTTGAGAAAAGAAGACTGAGAGAGGACCTGATCCAGGTCTATAAATATCTAAGGTGTGGGGGGCAGAGTAGCAAAGCCAGATTCTTTTCAGTGTGTGGAGACAGGACAAGGGATAGGACAAGCCAGAAACTGAAGCATAGGAAGTTCCGTACAAATGTGCGCAAGAACTTCTTTATGGTGAGAGTTGAAGGAGCAATGGAACAGGCTTCCAGGGAGGTTGTGGAGTCTCCTTCTCTGGAGATATTAAAGACCCGCCTGGACACCTACTTGTGTGACCTGGTGTAGGGAACCTGCTTTGGCAGGGGGGTTCGACTCGATGATCTCTGGAGGTTTCTTCCAACCCCTACGATTCTATGATTGTGTGAATGAAATACCAATCCTGGAAATCTTTTCATAGCCAAAACACTGTTAGGCAGAGATGTGGATGAAATATTATCCTAGAGCAATGTGGTACATAACTGAATGTATGCTAAATATACTAATTTTCTAAACAAGTTATGTGATAACAGCTCTGACATATCTCATTAAAGGTGTATTTTCTTGATGATTGTCAGAAGTATTATATTATAGATGGATTTGTAAATTAAACAAATATGATTGAAACAATGCTGATTCAAAATTAAACAAATCACCCGCCTTTCCTAAATTAGTTCTCTTATGATTAATAGCATTACAAACAAAAAGCAAAATCATACTTCTATTTTATAGAGCTATTGTGGTCTGGCATCTGCAAGAACTTAGGAATTTTAAACATCTCTCACTGTTTTCTATTAATTTCCAAAGGAAGTTTTTGATAGTTTAGTGAGCTGTGCACTATAGAATTATTTCTCAGCAGATTTTCTTTTCATCATTAAATGTGATAAAAATGACCCCCAGTAACTGATAGGTAGGCTGTTTTGACCTTGCACACACACACTTAAAAAAAATGACAATAGAATCATGGAATCATTAAGGTTGAAAAAGACTTCTAAAATTATCTAGTCCAACCATCCATCTACTTCCAATATAGCCCACTATTACATCTACCCTTTCATCTTGCATCTCCAGAAATGGTGACTTGACCACATTCCTGGATAGACAGTTCCAGTGCCTGAACACTCTTCTGGAGAATAAATTTTTCCTAATAGCCAATCTGAACCTCACTTGCACAACTTGAGGCCATTTCCTTTCATCCTATCATTAGTTATGTGGGAGAAGAGGTAGACCCTCAACCTCTTTTCAGTTAGTTGCAGAAAGCAGTAACATCTCCCTTGAGCCCTTTCTTCTCCAGGCTTAACAATCCCAGTTCTCCCAGCTGCTCCTCTTAAGAGGTACCAAGCAGCCTACACTATGAGCGACTCTGCTTGAACAAAGTCCTTGATCCAGATGGCATCGAGTGATCCCCTCCAACCTCAATCAGTCTCTGGTTCTGTAAGGGCATAGCCCATAACCTGTGTGCAGCCTGTACTGAGATAGAGCATACATACTCAGACACTAAACTGTACTGTGGCTACGAGGCTGCTGAGGGGGAATGTGTGGACATGCTACTCATTTCTTCAAAAGCATACAGCCACTTTCCACAAAAAAAATAAAATAAATATCCATCTTTCAATACTTTGCATGGGAGAAGTGGTTGTTAAAAAGGGAGAAAGAAAAGTCTTTGGATGAAAGCTTGCTAAATATTTCAGCAAACAAATGAAATGGTGAATGGTTTTTTTAAAGGAAAATGAATAGTGACACAAGCTGTTTAAAGTGCTGTTGAAAATGAGCAAGATTATTGTCATTGAATTAAGTGTGAGAGAAAACAACAAACCCAACAGAATACAAAATCTGCAGCAACTAAAATAGAGCAGAAAAAGGTACTGAATTTGCCTTTAACAGGCTGCTGAACCAAAGCCCACAAAACCCAGTGGAGCTGCTGCTATACCAGGTTCTGAAGCAAAGAAAATTCCAGATACTTATTAGCAATGTGAACTGCTTTTTTATACTGTGAGATAAACTTTCACAAAATTTTTAAACCTTCAATTTATTTTCCAGTTTTCTAATTTACTACTTTTCAAAGAAGGGGTGGGAAACATGAGAACAGTAAAAGGACATTGCTAGGATATACAGAAAGAAGACTAGAAAGACAAAAGCCCAATTAGAACTTAATCTATACAACTGTAAAAGACATTATTATTATATTTTTTTTAACAAATACATTAACAGCAAAAGGAGAATCTTCATCCTTTATCGGATGTAGTGAGGGACATTACCAGCAAGGATGAAGAAAGGCTGCGGTATTCAATGTCTTCTTCCCTTTTGTCTTTGATAGTCAGACCAGTTATCCTCAGGTTACTCAGCCCCCTGAGCTGGAAGAAGGGATGGGAAGCAGAATAATCCCCCAGAGAATTCAGGAGGAACCTGTTAGTGACCATCTGGACTATAACAAGTCTATGGAGCTAGATAGGATCCAGCCAAGGGTGCTGAGGGAACTGCTGGATGTGACTGCCAAGCCACTTTCCATCATTTACCAGAGGTCCTGTTTAACTGAGGAGCTCTCAGATGACTGGCAGTTTGCCAGTGTGACTCCCATCTACAAAAACTGTTGGAAGGAGAATCTAGGGAACAACAGGCCTGTAGTCCAGGGTGACTGGAACTTGATCGTTGAAGTCCCTTCCAACCCAAGCCATTCTATGATTCTATGATACATTTAAAGAGTAGGAAGGCCCTATACAGGGATCTGAATAAGATGGATTGATAGGCTGAGGCTAATTGTATGAGGTTCAACAAGACCAACTGCTGGGTCACTTCAGTCAAAATAACCCCATGCAATGCTACAGGCTTGGGACGTAGTGGCTGGAAAGTTGTGCAACAGAGAAGGATCTGGAGGTGTTGGTTGACACTCAACTGAACAGAAGCCAGCAGTGTGTGCCAGTGGCCAAAAAGGCCAACAGCATTCAGTCATGTTGCAGAAATAATGCAGCCAGCAGGATCAGGAAGGTGATCATCCCCTCTGTACTTGGTCCTGCTGAAGCTGTGCGTCAAATACTGTGTTCAGTTTGGGGCCCTTCTCTACTATCAGACAATGAGGCACTGGTGAGTGTTTAAAGAAAGGTAATGAAGCTGGCGAAGGGCCTGGAACACAGGTGTTACGAGGAGCAGCAGCTGAAGGAACTGGGATTGTTTAGACTGGAAAAGAAAAAGTTCAGGGGAGACCTTATTTCTCTCTACAAACACCTGAAAAGAGGTTGTGGTGAGTTGGGAATCAACCTCTTCTCCCAAATATCTAGTGATACAACAAGAGGTAATGGTGTCAAGTTGCAGTAGTGGAGGTTCAGATTAGATATTAGAAAAAAATATATTCTCAGAAAGAGTACTAATGCATTCGAACAGGCTGCAGTAGAGTCACTGTCCCTGGAAATGTTCAAGAAAGATGTTAATGTGCCACTGAGGGACATGACTTAGTGGGCATAGTGGCACTGGGTTGGTGGTTGGACTAGATGATCTTGAAGGTCTTTTCCAACCTTTATTCTTTTATTGTTCTAATAATTGCTTTGAAAAATATTTTATCATTCTTTCCATCATTTTCAAAACCACAAATGACAAGGGTCTAACAATAAAAATTAATTATCAGGTAAATATTCTACCAATACTATCATGAAATTCTCAACAAATTTTCCCTCATCCTTCTACTAACAGTAATAATTTTATGTCATGAATTATCATTTCCTATTTCATTCATATACATATAGATAGAGAGATTGAATGGAGGTAAAACTATTTTCCTTGATCCAATCAAAAGAGATAGTTGTGTACCTGACAGGCAGCTAAGCACCTAAACAGCTGTTCACAGTGCAGTTTTTAACCACTCTCTAACTAATGCAAGGCAGCACAAACACAGCAGCAGCCTCCTGGTCACTCCCCTCAGATCTTTGTTCAGCATGGCATCTGAAGGTACAGGACATCCCTTTGGTCAGCTGGGTCAGCTGTCCTGGTTCTGTCCCCTACCATCTCCCTGTCTACCCCCAACTCCTGGTTGGACAGGTAGGTAGCACAAGGAGCAGGGAAGTCCTTGGCTCTGTGTAGCACTGCTCTGCATTATCCAAAACATCAGTATGTTATCAATACTATTCTCATCCTAAATCCAAAACACAGTATCTTATCAATCACTGTGAAGAAAATTAACTCTATTTCAGTTGAAAGCAGGACAGAGGTCAAGTTTGAGGCTACCCAGGGGAAGTGGCAAATATAACATTTTAATGACCGCAGTAGAAACTAGATCTATATTTTCACATCCCCTTTATAGGAGTGAGTAACAAAAAGATTTCTTGTTGCTACATTTGATTGATGATCACATGTACATAA
This sequence comes from Perdix hodgsoniae, assembly GCA_035772895.1. Classification (NCBI taxonomy): domain Eukaryota; kingdom Metazoa; phylum Chordata; class Aves; order Galliformes; family Phasianidae; genus Perdix; species Perdix hodgsoniae. The sequence goes on from JAPSGF010000033.1 coordinate 834,970, forward strand.
TAGAAGTGAAAACAGAGTTATTATGTCAGCTCCTGCTTCTTGTCTTTAAATTTAGTCTTACTTGAGTCATTTAATGTAAGGATAGTCCTAGGGTTCCAGAAAATTTGGAAAGCTTTGCATTTAACATGAGGAATCCCAGGTGAATCTAGAGTTCCCAATATAGGCCTGATGGTTAATTGTGACAATCGATATCTATCTAGTCACAAAACAAATAGTAACATCCTCATGTTGTTCTGCCAAAATCAACTATGATCTGGAAGAACCATTAGAGAGAAAGGAAAGGTCAGTTTTTAAAGTCATCTGAAGTCCTGACATTCTACATTTGAATGTTTGTGCAATGTCTACCTAGAAACTGAAAAATTTTGTTCAGGTGAGCATGAAAACATCTTTAATTGAGAGCAATTTCTCTCACTGTCCATCCAGCAGACTATGTCCTGACTCCAGTGCAACTCAGCAGGACCTGGAAAATGGTCCTGATTGCAAGGCTTTCTTATTTCAGAGGTTCACCCTCAGTTCTGCCTGATCAGTTCTGAAACTCGATTTAACAAAAAGATACCATTTAGCATGCAAGCATTCTTCACACCAAGAAACTTGACTTTAAATTTAGTCCTTCACTATCAGAATATCAGCTGATTTTTTTAGTGTTACATTTGAATAGTGAAAGCACACACACACCCTTATCCAGCATTTCCTTAACTTTTCCAAATACGGTGGGTTTTTTTTGTTGTTGTTGTTTTTGTTTTTAATCCCAGAACTTAACATTGGTAAAAGCGTGATAGTCAGAAAACTATTTCATATCTCCACAGTTCAGAAAGGGTCTTCTACCTTACAATTCTCACAGTGACAGCTGCTACATCAAGTAGAGCAAATATGCTATTTAAATATGAAACAACACATTTTTGTGATCAGTGTGTAAAAATAAGATAACAAAGCTCTTATTTTAGTAGGCTGAAATTTCCCCCTACTTTTTCTTCACTCTGGACACTTCTGTGCTTTCTTTCATCCAGGTCACATGAATTTTTTGTATAGTTTATTTGGAAAACAGGATAAAATAACTGCTGGAGTCTACTTCCTTAAAAAAAAAAAAAAAAAAAAATTGCTGCTGTTGTATTTATTCATTTTTTTTCCCATCAAGTCAAATTGGTACAGCATAATATGTAGGAAGAATGATATTGCCTGGCTGTTTCATATTTGCTGCTAACATTTCTTTGACATGTCTTGACTTTTTGGCCTAATTTCATTCATCTTACTGTTCTTCATTTATTGTCTATGTGCATCTAAAAGCAAGTCTGGAGCATCTTGAGGTCATTAAGGAGTGTAAATCACAATGACAAATTTAAATAATATGTTAGTATGTGTCTGGCATGCCTCTATGGAAAAAAAGCTTGCTAGAAAGCTCTAACACCATTAACTTTCTATAAAGTTACTTTAAAAAGTCTAGGTGCATCATATACTTAAAAGTTTCTATGGTTGTATAGCTTTCAGAAGTATTGAAATATTTCATTAATAATACAATTGATCTCTACATACATGATTAAATTTATATCAAGTCTATTTTAGGATTTTGAATTGAAGTCATTCAAATATATGAGAAAATGACTAAACTTCTACCTTAGTTCAATAAAATAAATGCACTAAAGGACCATTTGCTCACAGATTACATTATGGTTAAAAGAAAACAGAAAATCAGAGCACTCACTGAACAATGGGAACCAACTGACTATATTCTTTCTATCTAGCTATTGCAATTGATTTCCATTTGCTGTTTCCATGATAAACATAGATGGGAATTTGTCTTTCTATTTCTCGAGAGCAAAAGTAAACTTTTTTTTTTCCTTTTTGAAATCTTAATTTATTCAGAAAAAAAGAAAAAGAAAAAGAAAAAGAAAAAGAAAAAGAAAAAGAAAAAGAAAAGAAAGGGAAGGGAAGGGAAGGGAAGGGAAGGGAAGGGAAGGGAAGGGAA